>JAJPUD010004397.1:82259-160214 GCA_023553655.1 Myrmecobius fasciatus | reverse complement strand
AGAGAGAGAGAGAGAGAGAGAGAGAGAGAGAGAGTGTTACAGAGAAATAAAGACAAGCAAATATACAGTGAGAGACAAAGAGAGAAAGACAGAGAGAAATACACGGAGAAACACATGGAGGAGGGGGAAAAGAAATGGATGGATAGAAATATCAAGAGAAAGTCACAATCTGAGCAAGCCCTACCTGGTGTATATAAATGTGAACCATTGCATTTACTTTCTCCAAAGGAAATAGGGATAACAAATTCATCCAAACTTTCCTCTGCCATGACCTCTGCTGGACAATATCTAAAATCAGCTTTGTTCACAAAATTATGGTTTTCGTGTTAAATTTAAAAGTATAATTTAAAGTTATATGTACTTTTTTTGCAGCTTCTTTATAGATCTCAAGGTCACAAAGCAAAGAAAAAACATTTTTAAACTTCAACTCTAAAACTTTTAGAGAAAGGAAAGAAAGGGGAAGCATTATTGAGCACTTACTGCGTGTCAGATATGTATTAATCATTTTACAAATATTTCATTTGATCCTCACAACAAACTTGAGGAGTAGAGATGGTAGGTGCTATTATTATCCACTTTACAGAGGCCAAGTGATTTGCTCTGAGTCACACAACTAGTAAAGGTCAGGTTTGAACTTATATATTCCTGATTCTAGACCCAGCATTCTCTCCACTATACCAACCACCTGTCTCTGTTGCATAGGCTTCTCTCTGTCCAGAAACTTTTAAGAATGTTGAATAACAATCAATAAAAGGAATAAATGGATGCTATCCCCCAAATCCTGTTTTCTTCACAACCTTGAAAGCCTAATCAGACACATAGAAACCTATCAACAAAAGAAATCCCATCAACAAAAACACTACAATTTTTTTTTCCTTCTCATTTAACAATGATAGATTTCCCCCACTTATCACACTTAAGCTCCACTTCCTTCTTCCTTTTATGCTCAACTAAAAAATGGTATTCTTAGGCAGCTAGGTGGTACAATGGATAGAGTCCCGGCCCTGAAGTCAGGAGGGTCTGAGACACTTAATACTTCCTAGCTGTGTGACTCTGGGAAAGTCACTTAACCCCAGTTGCCTTTGCAAAAATAATAATAATAAAACAAAATTTTTTTAAAAAAAGGTATCCTTTGGTGTTTGTTTTCAGTCAATTGAAATTGTAATGATCCGATAATGCTTGTTGTTTTAGTTTTTTTCCAGTCAAATCCAATTCCTATGACTCCTGCTCCCACCTTTGGAGTTTTTTTTTTTTTTTTTTTTTTTTTTAAGCAAAGATGGATGGTCTGCCATTTCCATTTTACAGATAAGGGAACTGAGACAAATAAGGTAAAGTGACTTACCTGAAGTTAAACAGCTATTAAGTATCTAAAATTGGATTTGAATTTGGGACTTCCTGACTTCAGGCCTAGAATTCTATCTAACTTCCCCTTAGAGGTCATCTCTTTCAACCCCTTTATTATAGAGACATCAGGCAATAGAGACCCACAGAATTTAAGTAACTTATCCAGGTTACACAGATAGTTAGGGGTGGAACAAAGGATCAACATTCAGATTTCCAGTTTTCTTTCTGTTATATTAATGTTCCTATTTATAACTAAAAATCTGGAAAATTCAAAGAATTTTGATTTTGATTATAAAATGTATGTGACATTTTAGAGTGGTACCAGAGGGAAATAACTGCCTATCCAAAGTCCAGTGTAAAACAATGATAGAGAATTTTATCTACCTGAACTACAAGAAACAAAACTCATAAGAAGCTGCTAATAATTTCAGAACTATAGAGTTTTGTTTAGAGAAGGAACACAAACTCTATGTAATGAATTTCTAATAGATAAATCCCATATGCTATATTCAGATGTTAAGTGATTAGATTATTTTCATAGAACTGTTTGCTCAGCTAAATAATTAGAGCTAAGATTATTGAATTAAATTGTGTTCTTATGTCTGGCATATAATGGCTTAAATTTCTGGCATATAAAAATGACAATTTTGATTCACTAATTCTTAGAAACTAGTTTCATAAATAATAAAATATTCTTAAATAATTTTAACTCAAACTTAATAATAAAATAGATCAGTTAATTTACAAACCTATTATAAATAAAATCATTTCACTGTTTAAAATAGCCTCTTCAACAAAAAACAATTTCTACCAGAACTGATTCTACCCTAAAGCAAGAGCTGACTGCTCATTTTTCTACTAATGTTTCTGATATTGCTCCAAGAATGAAGATTGACACCCAGAAAGGAAAATGAAGAAGACACTTTGTATGACTAGGTTATTAGGATGCTTACATACTCTTAATGGAACATTGCATAGGAAAATTGGCATAAAGGAAATCATTAAAGAGATGTATACTGAGAAAAGAAGTAGGCTGGTTATATAGTAAAGGGTTAACAGATGGACAGGTATCCAGGCTCCATGGATCAATATCAAGAGATTTTGATTACAATCCCCAGCAAATCGAATCAATTGAAGGATTTATGGGAGCTCATGGCCAAGATTCACACACAATAGGAAGATATGAATGGATGAAATCTATAATATTAGAGGACTTAAATCTAAGAGATCACTGATCCATATCAATCTGGCCTTCTACTTGGTTGAAATCAGGATATGGAACAATGAGTGAAGGAAAATTTCTGACTCTTTCTATATCAAGTAACAGATATTACAGATCTACCATGAAATAAACTATACAAATTCATATGAATCAAGTTTTATAGAATAACAGGGTTTTTTATTGTTGTTGTTGTTCTCCTCCCAGTCTTATAGACATTTCTAATTCACCAGAGTAGTCTGTCCCTTTCTTTTTTCTCTGTATCTCTTTCTTTTACTTCCCATCAGAAGTTCCCAGCCAAATGGCATCATGTGAGAGAATTTGGGGGCCAAATACATATGCATACACAAACACAAGTAAAAGAATTAAGGTCTGGGGGGAGAGGGGAAGAAAGTCCCTGAGTAAGTATAAAACTCAAAAGTTACAAATAAATTATAAAATATTTGTTAAATGATGTAGAATAAATAGCTAAGGTTGTTGCTTTTTAATGAATAGGATTTTCAATATACACCAAGAGCTTCTTGATTCAATGAACCTTTTAGTCTGATGTTATTTCAACTTATGGTTTTGATTTTTTTTAGAAGGTAGGAAGTACATTTAAAAAGCAACATCCCCAGGGGCAGCTAGGTGGCGCAGTGGATAGAGCACCAGCCCTGGGAGGACCTGAGTTAAAATCTGGTCTCAGACACTTCCTAGCTGTGTGACCCTGGGCAAGTCACTTAACCCCAATTGCCTTAGCAAAAAAAAAAAAAAAGCAACATCCCCTAGTTAAAAGCTTGGCAAAACAGTAAGTATTAATAAATATGTTGTACAAAATTTTAAATAAATATATTCCTCTTCTTATTTGCTAATAGATGGCCCATTATATACAAAGGTAATTAGTCTATTTTTTAAATTGAAAATTAAAACATTCTCAGAATTAAGTTATTAAATTAGATGATATGTAAGGTCTCTTCTAGCATTAAGTCCTATGATCTTCCTATAGGTTAACTATCTAATATTTGGCTATATTCTGGTGTTTCCAATGGGCAAGGGTAGGCTGTTTCTTTTGGACAGTATCGGGTTAAGCTGGTTTAAAGATAGGGAATTAAACCAGAGGCCTCAGATCTGAATGGGGGAACAATTCTGAAGAGAATTGGGCAATGGGAAGAAGATTTTAATCAGAAGTTAATGATTTAAAGAAAATCAAGGAAAGTCTGGAAAAGGTTTTAGAATAAGAACAATGAGAACATACCAGATAGAAAGAATTAGAGCAGATTACTTCAGCATTTGGGCACTGAAAAAGAAAAAAAATGACATATCATGAAATATTTTATTAGCTTTGTGTTGTTTTCAGATTGATTCTCCTGTTTTTATAAGATGGGTTGTAATAAAACAGAGCAGAATAGGATGACAAAATGGAAACCATTCTGCTGTAGACTCTCTTCTCTCATCTCAAAACCCAGTGACCCCATTCTGTTATACTTTCTCCTCACTGACTTTAGGTCTTATTGAAGTGGGCCTTATCTTTGCTAAGGCCATTCTTTCTACCTTAACTGTTGAATATGTCCATTCCCATCTTCTCTAGAAGACTGCCTAGTTTAATAATCTCTTATTTCTATTTAACCTTTAATCTCTCATCTTATTTTTTTTTCTTTGCTGTTATAAACATGTGCAAGTCTTCCCGCCTTTAAAAAAATTACTAGGTCTTATCATATCTGCTAGCTATCATTCTATATTTCTCCTCTTTGGCCAAAATTCCTAGGAAATAGCTATTGAGATTCTTTGCCACCAATTCATCTCTTCTTGTTTGCTTCTCAGACTGTTGCAATATGACTTCTAATCGTAACAGGCAACCAACACCACTCTACAAAGTTTCTAATGATGTCTTAATAGCAAAATATGATAGTCTTTTCTAAATTCTCATTTTCTTGATCTCTTTACTGTATATAACTCTTCCTAGATACTCTCTTTTCTTTGGGTTTATATGGCATCCTCTTGGTTATACTTTTTTTGCCCCATCAATCTTTGAACTTCTTTGCTAAATCATTATCCATATTGTAGCTATAATTTTGTGTATCACTAAATCTCTCTCTTGGTTCTTATTCTTTTTTCTAGATTCTCATTTGTGTCTTCTTCCATTGATTTGATTATCATCTCTGGATTGATGACTAATATATAAAGATATCTTCCTTATCTACTTAAAATTGATACATCTACATATGAGATATTTATGTTTATAAATAACCTACATATATCATACCTATATTTAGATCTAGAAAGCATTCCAGACAAAATTCAATAGAGAAATCCAAGAAAAAAGTGAGTTATTTTTCCAGCCCAAGTTAGCATAGGAAGACAGAAAATTCAGTGGGCACTAGAAATAGGTGCAGCCAGGAGGATTCCACTTGTATCATAATATTCCATTGCAAGGAAAAATTATGCACCAGATCAAGAAGAGGTTCTACAGGGTGCAGGAACAGATGCTAACTAGCAGCAACTAACCAATTCTAGTCACAGATTCAGATTCAGGAGAAACTTAGGCTGAGGGATAATATTGCAGGATAAGGAGTGGTGAGGTCCTAGAATATGTACCTAGAGGACCAAGAGAATTGATACCAGAAGGAAGTCCCATAAACACCCAAATAATAAAAGCAGTACACTGTGTTTTCTGAGAATTAAAGCAGATGCTCGTGGATTAAATGGCAATGGTTAAAAAATATCACAGTACATGAATGTCATGGAAAGTCACTGTACTATAAGAAGTGATAAATATAATGATGAAACATGGAATAATATATGAGATAAAGTAATGTGAAGTTGAATCAAGCAAATCATAAATGCAATGACTATAACAATATGCATGGGAAAAATAAATTTTTAAAAATGCTGTGAAATTATAAGCAAGCTTGGCTTCAAAGAAGAGATATAGAAAATAGGTGGAGGTACTGAGAGGTTAAGAAGTCACCCATGGTCACAGAATTGATATATGTCAGAAGCATGGCGGAGGTTATACCCATGTCTTATTGATTCCAAGGCTATCTCTGAGTATATTCAATGTCTAAAATCACACTCTATTAGTAGTTGCTTTAAAAAAAACACCAGTGTGAGAGTTTTGACTATAATCCAGGTGTAATAAGTTTCAAAGTCTAGGAAATGAGTGAGCGTTAAATGAGAAATACCCAGGAAGCACATATTGTAATGGCGGTACTGTGTTGGCTATGCAACTTCTGTGCTAGAGGTACAATTAAAATGTTTTTTGAGTTTTTTCTTTAAAATTAAAAATCTTTAAAGCTATATACCATTTTTTTTTGGCTGAGGCAATTGGGGTTAAGTGACTTGCCCAGAGTCACACAGTTAGGAAATGGTAAGTATCTGAGGTCACATTTGAACTCAGCTCCTCCTAACTTCAGGGCTGGTGCTCGTTCCACTGCACCACCTAGTTGCCCCTCTTTAAAACTATTTCTAGAAATTTTACCTTTTAGATGAAACTCCTTTCCATAGTAGTTTAATTTCTACCCAAACTTCACCATAATCTTTATGCATTGAGAGTAACCAGACTCATCAACCAGACTTTTTTCTCTTTTCAGGTTTTTTGGATGGGTATATGCAACTAGAAAAGTGAAACAATTTTACCCGGATCATAGACATGGGATTTTTGCTCAGATTGCATTTCATGCACCGAAATGGTCATAATGTAGCCCCAAAGACTTAGGAAAGATAGTACTTTGTTATGAAGCCATAAGTGGTTTTTGTCCAGAAGCTGGACAAATAATATCTGAATTCTCATGCACTATTAAAAGAGATTTGTGATTCTGAGCACACTGGCTAAGAATCTTGTAATTATTATTAAAGTATCACTCTTCAGGCAGTTTGACACCTTGACAAGTATCTATAAAGCACTAAACCACTGATTCCTATCTGTTAGGATGTTTGGCGATGCCCATCAGTTTAGTAAGATCTTTTGAGAAATGCTATTATATTGGAGAAGTCTTCTATAAACTTCACACCAGTACAGATATTATACTAAGCTCAGTAACCGTTTCCTATCAACTGTCCTTCATTTTTTATCATCACTACTGTAATATGACTTATTGAGAATAGTCAAAATGAGAACCTTAGCTGCATACAATTTGATTTAAATCATTAAGTATTTATAATTTAACATAAAATCAATGTATTAATATCTATCATGCTTATAACCAAGTTCCTTCTTCCATACTTGCTATCATTTGCCCCTGAAAATCATACATGATATCTTAACTTTTGCATTCTAACCCCTACCAGATCTGAAGAAGACTTCCCCTTTTTCAAGGAAAAGGTCACTTTTTTATCAGAAGAGTAAAACATTATGTTTATGAAAATCTGTATCCTTAGTAGTGTCATTAGGACTTTTTGGGGATTTCTCTTTTCTGAGATCTCTTGTTGAGGAAGAAATATGAAATATTCTGTCTCCCCATTCTAAGAACGCTGAGAATGTAACCTGTAACTGTGAAATTATACATACTCATTCTATCCATAGATCAACACAAACATTTATTGAGCACATATGCCAGGTACTATGCTAAGTACTGGAGATACAAAGACAAAAATGAAGCACACACAAAAGAGGCACATGAATATAAGTACAAAATATATTGGGTAAATAGAAAGCACCTTTGGATGAGGGCAGGCAGTAGCAGTTGAGGGAGAACAGGAAAGAGAAGTAGTTATTGAATTAAGCTTTGGAGGAAATTAGGGCTTCTAAGAGGCAAATATAAATGGATAATTGAATAGGAAGATCTGGTAGTCCCTGTATGAAATATAGGAATCAGACAAGGAAAGAAGATGAGCAAAGATAATGTAAGTACAGAAAATCTAAATAATAATTGTTCTCAGGTTCCAGTTAAGTTTAGGGGAGAAAAACCACAGACCAATTGGAGTGTAACATGATGAAATGTTTCATTTAATAAAAATGAAAATGTTTCCATTGTTATTTCCCATTTAAAAAAAAAACATACATTGTGTTTTTGTTTTTAAACAGGAGCATTGGACTTAGAATGAGGACATCTAGTTTTAAATTCTAGTTCTAGATTAAATCCCAGTTCTGTTTCTTCCTGCCTGTGAGGCTTGGGATAGGTCATCTGATCTTTCTATGCCTCAGTAAAAGATGTCCTTACATTTATGAAGCTATTATCTTATTTTCCCTACCAGCATTGTAACAATACTAGAATTCTAAAAATTACAGAGTATAGACAGCAAGGTGGAAGTGTGAAATGGAAGAATTGTCTTTTGTTTTCTCAATCTTTTCTTTTCTCCTCATTAAAAAAAATCAAGCTCAGGAAAGGACTTTATAAATTAATTCAGACACATCTAAAAAATTGTTAAAGCTTGATCTTTCCCATCCTGAATCATGGAATTCCAAATAATATTTTTAACAAAAGTTCTTAACTTAGAATCTACAATCTAATTCATGGATAAATTTTAGGGGGGTTATAAATTTGGATGGGAAAAATGCATCTTAATTTCTATAAAATTGATTTATTTTATAATCTGATATATTTCATTTTTACGCAGTTTTTATTATTCTGAGCAGGGATCCTAAAGTTTCACCAGACTGCCAAAGGAATCCATGATACAAAAAAATTCTGATCTAGGGAAGAGGGTATCTTGTTTGGGAACTCTTTCCCAATAGATCTGAAATTATATTAAGTAGGCAACTGTATGTTCTTCCTATTTGTTAAGGATCTTATAAAGAACATTCCTGCTGTAGAACAGTTTGGCCTAGGTGACCTTTGAAGGTCCCTTCCAACTCAAATCCTAGAACTTTAAAGGCCTAAAGTTTGTTTATATGTAACATAAAGATAAGCTTCTTTGCACTTAGAATTAAAACCTCAAAGTTTTCTCTGTGGTGTACAATCCTAACAACCAGAGCAGGATTATTCTCTCTTGCATCAGCTAAAGTTTTCCCCTCCAGACCAACACTTTGCCATCTGTTTACAGATACTGAATGCTTTCTAAATTGCAGTTGTTTTCTTTCTTTTCTTTATTTAAAAAAATAAATAAGGCTCTCTGGTACCTGTTTTCTTAACACCACTAAGTATACCTGTTTCCCTAATCAGGTACGGTGTGAAATTATTTCTCATTATAAGTAAGCTGGGAGGAAAAATAGGATGTGTTAATGATGCCCTATGGTCTCCACTGCAACAGAAGAGTTTGGCAAGTGAGAATCAAATGAGAGAAATGCTTTGTACATGTGGCAATGCATTGTCCAAGTGTCAAACTGTAAATGAAGTGCAATGGGAATTGTTAAACATGTAATCAATATAGCTGATTAATAAACTCATTAATAATGTCCTCTCTGGGGACTCCCCTTCCAAACAAAAAGAGTTCCCAAGAATAATAGCATATGTTTGAAATTGATTGAAAACTTTTAAAAAATGATTTTATATTTTCATTTTTAATTATGCAGAAACCTGAATAGGGGGAAACATTTTGGAGACAAGGATGCACAAGATCTAATAAATCAATTTGTTTTCTTTATATGGCTATGTCATTACCTGAATTACAATGTAACATTATAATTTATTTTAAATGAAAGAGAGGGAGAGGTACAGATGGGACTCCACCAATGTATGCAGTTTAACAAATATTCTTTGATCTGTTACAGTTTTTAGAGCATTTCTTGGCTAAACTGAGAGATATTTATAATTATTCACAAGCTGATGTAGTCATCAGGACTTGAAACCAGTTATTTCTGATTCTAAGGGCTCTCCTCTACCTTCTACACCATTGTCATATAATATATAATTGATTTCCATAATTCCTTCCTCTTGTTCAGAGTCTTTCTAAAAAAAAGAATGCACATACCCCATTTCCTTACACCTTTTGCTTTGTATGCAATTGTTTACATGCTGTCTTTCCCATTAAATTGTAAGCTCCTGGTGCACAGGGCCTGTCTTTTGCCTCCTTTTTATATCTCAAGAACTTGGCACAGCGTCTGGCACATAGTAGGTGCTTAAAATGTTTATTGATTTATTAATTGATCATTTCTTTATATGAACAAAAGAAGTGTGTGGTCTATAATCTCTTCAGCCACACTCAAAGATCTGGGAATACACTGGACAAATCTGAAGGAGATTATTCCATATGGCAGCATTTGATGTCTTTCCTTTCACTTTATGTGATCACAATATGCTGTCTTTGTGAATGTGAGACTCATGAATTTTTTAGACAGGAGTTTATGACCTATGTAAAGACCACAGATTTTAAAATTTAATATTTTGAGAAGCATTCCATATCATCCCTTATATTAATTTCAGATTTGACCAAACTAAATGCTTCCTTTGAAGTAGCAGACTGGATAGTTGAAGAAATAGTTTAGCTATTTGGAGGCTGAGCCCTCTTCTGGCCAGGGGACACATTGCAGCTTTTTAAGATTTTTTTTTTTTTCTCACGCTAGCAGAAAAAAAGCTGGATGGTGGCTCAATTAGGGTGCTACCTGGTGGGCAAGTCAGATATTGTACTACCTAACTGGGTAATTAATATAATAATACTCTTGTCAACTTGGAGGCTTAAGGAAGGCAACCCTCACACCACATGAGTAGATTTGGATTGCTTGCCCAGTTTCATACCAGTATCTTGGCTATTTAATTCAGAGATTTTCCCATAGATTTTGCATAGGGGCTTCAACAAAGTGAAATCTGAAATGCAATAGGTAAGTATCATACCTTTTCTATATATGGACAAAATGTCATTGTATCTCTAAAAAGGGATTCTATTCCTACCAAAAAAAAATCCTTTAATTTAATTAAACCTTCTTAGATGGGGTCCTAAGTAAACTGTTTCAGATATTCATCCTTTTGTTACATGACTAGAACTTTCCTCCCATATGGGGGTCATCTTGGTAATGAAATTGCTAGTATAATCAGAATCTGAACCTTTGCAATTGTAGGAGTGTTGCTGACAGTAACTACCAGTTATCAGTGTTTCTAATACTTTCATTGGACCTTTCAGAGTAATTAAATAATCTTGTCCTTGTTGAAGTTGAGGAGGGGTAATTGGAAAGCCAAATAAATGGAGTGTATTTTGCTTTCCCCAAACATACTTAGCAGGAGGAGCTGGCCATATGGAAAGTGATGTGGTTCCTGATGTGGGGTTAGGTACCAAATGATGTGGTTTGAGAACCAAAGTGATGGGGGCGATGTAGACACCAGATGATGGTAGGCACCAAAAGTTGGGATTTGGTCATGTGAAGAATTCATAATGACCATTCTTTGGTAAAAGGTAGATTTATTTAGGGGAAAAGGTTACAAACAAAATGAAGGGATACATAGACATCAGGAATGGTATATGTAAAATAGAGTTGGGAGAGCTTAGGGGTTTTACTGAAAGGGATATAGCAGCCCCAAAGAATTAGCTACCAATAAGGAGGAAAAGCGGGGTTAGCAAGCGTAGTGGAGTAAGGAGAGATACCATGTGCCATGGGGGTAAGGGAAGAGAAAAGACACCACTAGGCAGAGTGCTGTGGTGGACCCAAAGGAAGGCAGCAGCCATGGGATGATCCACAAGTAGATTTTATAGGGAAAATTTAACCTCAGGGACATAACTGGGATTTCTGGCAGGGAAAGGAAAAATGAGACTGCTGGAGTCCTCTACAAAGGGTGGATCTCAAGGGCTTGACACTATCTGAGCTTTCTCCCTTCCTGCCTCAGGAATCAATTCCTCTGCAGCCACAGCTGATGTTGAAGACCTCATCATCTAAGCCCCAAGGCCAGGAGGAAGTGTGTTCTTTTGTGCAGCAAACTGGGGAGGGGGGCTCATTTTTATATGGCTGCAGCAGACATGGACCCTGAAGGAAATGACAATTTTCCAAAGTGCTATGGGCCAGAGATACATGGTAGGATAAAGGGTAGAATAATAGATTTCTGTGTTTGGATTTCATAGAGTCTTTTTAGCAAGTAGTTACTTAGTCTTACCTTCAAACTGAGCAATTTGTCAGCAGCTCATTTTCTGGAAACAGTGAAATAAACTGTTTTATTGTTGTATCCTTATCTCCATCTGGAGTGGAGGGGAAAGGCCAGAACTTCTAAGCCACATCCTCATACTCAGCAGTTGCTAGGAAGTCATAGTTTTCCTTTCATCATATTCTCAGTAACATTTACTTCAGGGAGTCAGTTTGAGTCTTCCATTATAGGATAAAAAAGGTAGTCTTGGAGTCAGAAAGACTGGTTCAGATCCCATGTCTGGCACATACTGGTTACATGACATTTATTCTCTCACTCTCTCAGGCAACTCCCAAATGCTATGAGTCTCAGAAAAGCTGTAGATTTGTGTATTGGGGGCAAGTTTTCTCAATAGGACTCTCACATTTCAATGATATCACAGGTCCGGGCCTGGAAGATTAAAAAAATGCCAAAATGCAGAGAGATTCCTTCAGCAATGCCTTCTTTCCTTTTGGTCCAGCATATAGAAAAAGCTGTGGGAAAGTGCTGAGACCCCCAAGGAATTAGGACATTTTTTGTTGATCCAAATTGAGTGAAGGGTTGTAAAGGTGTTGGCCAGGTACTCTTTACTTAACTTTCTGAATGGACTTCAGGAAGCATTGTAACAACCTTCATATTCTGTCCACAGAATATAGTTTTTCCACACTTAAAAAAATGTTTTTCGATTAACAATTTTTTTTTCCTTTTTCTTCTACTTCTTTCTTCCTTACTCCCATAGAAAAACAAAAAATAGAAACAAATCTTTTGAAACAACTACAACAAAATCTTTTTGCATTCATTCCCCTCTGCTGCATTTAGCTCACCATGGAATTTTTCTCAGTGCCCGGGGCTCCTCACCCTGGGACATTCCTACTATATTTGTAGAGGGCCAGCAGGTAAGAATCCATTCCAGGTCTTGAATCTTACAGTAACTTGATTCACTAAAACTCCCTTTTCTTATTGAAATAGCAGAGACTGCTTATCAATATTATTGATTGAAGCAAAATGCAAACACTAATTTTTGGATTAAAGGCAAACCTTTGAATTTAGGACAGGAAAAACAGCCCACAATAGAGACTAAAGGCATTTGGGAGAAAGATACTTGAGACAATGGTGTGATAAACTTTACCTTTATGTGTATCTCAACTATTTGCATCTCTAATTAACCAAGATCTGGGGCTTAATCCTTTACATCTTAGTAGATCTTGTTTGTTAGAGAAAACTAAAGGAACTTCAAAGAGTGTACTTTGTATCAAGTCTATGAGCATTTGAGGTATACATATTTGTCTCTAAATAAACTTTGAAGAGTTCATAATTCGAACTTCTCCTCCTGTCCCGGAAAGTTTTCACACCCTTAATTCACTACAGGAGCTGGACTCCAATATATGTTGTCCCCTTCCTCTCTAGTAAATTCTTCTTGGGATCTCTATTTTGGTAAGGGAGCCAGTCCAACCAAACTTTTTTCCCATTCTGACTGTGTTTCAGACTTTCTAGAATTTAACACCATGCCCTTGCGCCTTTACCCTAAGCCCCATACAAATAGACCTTTTAGGGCTTTTTTTGGTATTATCTTCCCTTATTAGAATAAAAGCTCTTTGAGTGGAGCAACTGAGTATTTTGCTTTTTTGTTTGTATTTGTATTCCTAGTACTTGATATGGCTCTTGCCACACAGTAAGTGATTAATATATTCTTATTACTTTGCCTTAGTTTGAAACAAATATGCATTGTTCTTGCATTGGCCATATTGTTGAGGGATAAAGCACCCCAACAACATTTGGGGGTTCCCAGGTCAGTGTTAAAGGTATGGTGAAAGAATTTGCAAGTTAATCTCCAAGTTAAGGGGCAAAAGATTTATTAAGCTGACAACAGCAGGCTAAATTCCAAAAGGGATTAGCAAAGAATCAGTAATAAGAAGATAATTTTATAGGAAAATGACAGAGATCAGATGCTTCATGTCACTAATATGCAAATTTTGTGGCCCAGAGGTAGAAGTAAGGAGTGGTCTTAGGAATTTGGTTATTATTGACCAGCAGATCATGTATCTGACAGTCAGCAATGTTTGTTGACAGACAGATTGTTAAAACAATAGCATTCTAAGGTCAGAGGGCTTCAGGATCACTAATATATCTTCCCTAAAATCTAAGGGAAGAAATATTATTATATTCCTATACCACATCAAGGTCAGAGGGATCTTGGGATCAGTGATTCCAAAGCCAGAAGACTTTAGAATCACTGACAGATTGTTAGAATAGAAACATCCCAAGTTCAGGGAAACCTCCCTATTACTGTCTTCCCTAAAAAAAAATATATTCTATAAGTATCTAAAAAATGTTATATCATATTCAGCAATTTGAGTCTATCACCTTTCTGTTAGAAGATTGATAGCATGGTTAATCTATCACCTTCTGGAATCATCTTATACTTTTTAATGTTAATTTTTATTTCCCTTTCCCTTTATCTTCCTATTAGCTCCTTCAAACACTAATTGAAAAGTACAAAAGTATAGACTTGTAGCAATTAATAACAGTAGCAAGTAATAAATAACATCTCCCTCTCCCTCTGTGTGTGTGTGTGTGTGTGTGTGTGTGTGTGTGTGTATGATAAGCAATTTTTTGGGTGGTGGGGGGGGTGAGGAACGAAGCTAATAAGTATCTGAAGATGGTTTTAAATTCAGGTTTTCCTGATTCTAGGTCTAGCACTTTATTCATTTTACTATCTAGATGCCCTCATATTAAGTTACTTTAAAAATTCTCCATGGCCAATGATCATCAACAGTCATCAAAAATGATTAACTATTAAATTTCTTTATAGTCTTGTTCATAGTACTTACACCTAGAAGAACCTTTTAAGATCACGTAGCCCAACTCTCTTGTTTTATAGAAGAAAAAACTGAAAGGCAGAGGAAAAAAAGGTCATTTTTCTGGTGGAAAGAATAGAACATTGGGCCTAAATTCAGGAAGAAAGGGCCTCTGAAATTTACTCAACATAGGGCCATTAACAAGTCTTAGGATGACAGATTTTTAGATCTGGAAGTAAGGGAATAGATGAGACCATTTAGTCCAGTTAATTCATTTTATAAAAAAGAAAAACAAGGCCAAAGAAATGAGGTCACTTGTCTGAGGTTAAACAGTTAGAAAGTTATTGATCCAAGATACATACCCAGGCTCTATTATTTCCAAATTAGTATGCTTTTCATTGTGCCTTATTGCTTCCTACTTTTTTGAGGCTTGTTTTCTCATCTATGTAATGAGGTTAACATGTGTAGCAATTACCTTACAGGACTTTTTGAGGCTCAAATTTATTATTATTATTAACAATATGTTAGCCATGGTTAAAGTCAAGTTTCAATCCCAAAATTCAATCACGAATTTCAGTGTCTGCCTACTTTATTACTTGGTTATTCTAAGGATACACTGTTCAATTCTTATTTGACCATTTTGTTATCTTTTCAATCTCATAAAATAGGCAGGTACTTTCACAATTTATTATTTGTTTATATTTTTCACAAATTCACATAATTTTACAATTATTCACAATTTTTTTTCACAATTTATGACATACTAATATTTTCCCTAGGAATTCAGAGGTTTAATAGTATATCTTTGTTTAATTCATTTGAAGATGATATTGCAGAAAAAAAATTTTTACTAGCATCAGTTGTATTTAATCTTAATATAGCTAGTTAGTTATTTAGTAAGTAGTGCCTCTGAAATTAAAAAATTAAAAAAAAAACCTTGATTAAGACATGATACCTACCCTGTGGGAGAAGAAGAGCAGTAAGATGTCGAAGTGGGGTTAATTTCCTATTAAAGATAATTGTCATAAATTTCATCAGGAACATCATTATTGACTTAGCCACTATATTTATCCAAGTCTTCAGTGATTAATTTATAAATATTATTCTATAAAAGTTGTCTAGTTTACCCTTTTTAAAGCTTCTTTTTTAATCATTATGTTAACTGAGTTGGCTAATAGATACTGGAGACTATTCTAGAATTCAGAAATTTGATATCCATTATTTTTTGCTAATGGCTAATTCTCTTAGTATGTATTTTCCCATGATGTAATAATATCACATATATCCTTTTAGAGCTAGAAGAATCATTTAATTTGATCCCCTTCTTCAGAAGACAAGAAAAGTGAGGGCTAGTGAGTTTAAAAGTCACATTGGCAGTAAAATGAAAAAATTAGGATCTAAAATCTTCTGACTACAAATTCTGCTTTATTTTTACTATACTACACTGTCTTAGCAATAAAGCAGTATTTACAAACCAAGGCAGTCATAAGGCATGGTATACATACATTATTAACAAAACATTTTATTTTCCTAAAATGCCACTGAGAATTAGATATTAGCAGTATTTTAATCCCCATTTCATTGATGAGGAAACTGAAGTTAAGAGGTGATTAAATAACTTGTATAACGTCATCTAAATAGTGAGTATTAGACGTAGGACATAAATGCAGATCATCTGAATCAAGTTAACAATTTTTCCACTTTTTAAAAAAAAATTGACAAATATTCTAAACTTTTTGACCCTGTTTCTTTTGCTTATTTTTAAGTAAAAATTCTTCTCAGAAGAAAAAGCAAAACTATCTGATTCTTTGTTGCAGTTTTCTAAGAGAATTGTCATGTCACCTGAAAATGGAGATACTTTTGCTTCTTCTTTCCCATTGCTTATAGATATGATTTCTTAATCTTGTCTTGGTGCAGTGTATAGAGCACTGAGCCTGGATTTAGGAAAACCTAAATTCAAATATGATCTCAGACATTTGTGTGACCCTGGTCAATTTACTAAACTATATGCCTTTGGGAACTCATATCTTGTCTCTGAAACAAAGGTCTAATGTATAAGCCTGAAAGAAATGTCCTGCTGTAGATTCACAATTAAGTTGCTCATAGTAAGTGTGAATAGGATAGAATGCATCACAAACAAAAAATTATCAGAATCTAAGAAAAGGATGGTATTAAAGAAATGTATAGGCAATAGATAAGATTGGATTATCACCTGAGGAGAGTGAGGGATAAAGTCACATATAGCCCACGTTCTCTGTTGGTATCTTTCTATATCAATAGAAAGCAAAAATGTCTTTCAGCTTATTGAATGGTAAATCTGTGGGGAAATATGAACAAGAGTTGCACAGGATTTCATAGGAGATGTAAATGCCTTAAAACCTTCATCACAGAAGGTAATTCACAGATTTATTTTAGTATTTAAATATTAGGACCTTATATATCTTTAAGCTACAGGAAAGAAACAAGTGTTACAAAGAAACTGGATTGCTGAAAATGAAGTCAGAAATGCTTGCATTCATTCAAATGATACCTCTGATAATTGTTAGTTAAGTGAATATAAGCAGGTCATTTAATCTCTCTGAGCTTCAGTGACTCTTCTAATAAAATAGGGATAATACTTGTGATATATCTAGCTCAAATGAGATAATGGGTATTATGTAAATGTCAATTGTTAATATTAATTTAAATCATTTAACCTTAAATATATGGCAATACAAAGGAAATAAGTTATTGAGCCAAATTTGCTCATTTATTTCTTCTTTCTTTTTCAATAACTTCTTATGAAGCTCTGCCTTGGGTGCTTGGAGAGATTGCAAAGGTAAATAAAATGGATCCCACTGAGTATCCCCTTGTTTGGTGCCAACTGGGATAAAGTAGGATGTTAATATGATTGTCTTTTTTTCTTTTTCTACTATGTGTAAGCCTTGGAGGTTATGTCTCCCCCTTCTGTTGCCAAAGTTGCCCTCCTGGGTCAACTTTAAAGAAACACCTCTTTAGGGAGCTGGAGAAATCTCTCTACTCAGGGCACCTTGAGAATTGTTAAAGAATATACCTGACAGAGGTAAGCCAGGAGAGAGGAGCAGACTCCCCAGAGACCTATCAACTAGAGGCATTTGAGTAATATCTAGATTGAATATAATAACCCAGTTTAGGAGGGGCCCAAACTCCATAAATCAGAGCCAGCAGGTATGTAAGTATCTTCATGAAGCCTCTCCCAAGGTAAGCAGCATGGAGAAAAGTGGAGTGAGACATTCTTTTCAATGGTAAGGCATGAGTTCATTTAAAACAAGTACTGCTACAAGGGATTCCAACTGGTAAATCATTGTGACTATGAGTATATTTAAATGACAGAGCAAAATATTCACAAAACTAGGAGACTAATATGCTGAGGAATTTATTTATAAGATCAGCACAGAAAGCAATCAGGTAAATTCAATTTAAATGTGCAAAAATTTTATTTTAAAATTTATTTTATTTTCAGTTCCAAATTTTCTCTCCTACCTCTGTCCCTCACCACAATGAAAAAGCAAGAAAAAACAACCACAAAAAGAATGCATTTAAAATAGCAATTTTAAAACATGTCTCTTATAATTCCATCAATACATCAAGCAGGTGCTTAGCTTGCCACATGCAATTGCTTAATAAAATGAGAGAATATTTGAAAAATGCTTTACAAACTTCAAACTATATTTAAAGCTAGCTATTATTATTACTACTATTAATTATGGTAATAAAAATCATTAGGATATATATTATATCAGAGCATAGTACATATGTCATCTTATCTGATATTCACTCATTATGATATGGGTACTGGTATCATGCTCATTTTAGGAATAAGGAAACAGAGAGGTTGTGATTTTCCCAGAAGCATTCAACTACACAGTATCTCAGGAGGGATTTGAACTAAGGTTTTTCTGATTTCAGGTCCAGGGCTCTTAACCACTGTCACAATGGACACAATAGAGATGGGATAATAATTCAGATTTTTAGATCACCTTAATGTTTATTAGGCATTTTTCCTTGATATTGGAAGTCCACATTTTATTAACTCTATTTCAAAAAGGGGAAAAATATATTCTAGAGATGTTATGATTTCTTTAAGATTAAACGCAGGATTGGAATTTTAGGGTGAATATTCTTTCAACTATATAGTACTGACTCTGGAGAACACTTGATCATGTTTTTTCCCCTCCATTTTTTTTTTAGAGAAAAGGAATTTTCTTTAATATGAGACAAATAGATAACATATATATGTACATTTATACATACACATATGTGTGTATAGAGATCTAAAATGGTATACATACACATTTTATATATATAATACATAATATATTTAAAATATATAGACATTATTCTCATATATGTGCAGATATAAAGTACTAGCAGCATCTATGGATACAAAATTTCTGTCATAAGTGTTTCTAATAGCTGATATTTATATAACATTCTTAAATTTACAAAGTATTTTCAATATATTATTTCACTGAGTGTGGTCTATAAAGCTGTGAAATAGGTGCTAGTATTATTCCCATTTTACAAATCAGGAAACTTAGCTTACAGAGGTGAAATTTCTTGCCCATGGTCACACAGATAGAAACAGTAAAAAGTAAGAACCCAGTCCTAGTATTCATCATTTTAAGTCTAGCATTCTATATATCATATTGATCTTGTTCTCTCTCATTCTGTTAAGCAATTATTCTCTTTGTATAACTTTTAAATATGGAAATCCTGGAGAAAGATCCTAAATGCCATAAAATCACATTTTATCAAAACAAGAACAATAAAAGTTTTCAAGATGATAATTAAAACTCAAAGGGGGAAATTTCAAATAAAGGCTAAGCATCTTCTTTTGTAAGAATCAGTCTAATGCAGAAATTTATTATGTTTGTAAAACTTAACTTTGTCTTGTTTTCTCAAAGTGGGAAAAGGGAAGGAGGTGAAAATACAATAAAATTGAAAAAACCCCAAAAAACTTCTTTCAGTAAAGTTGTTGGGCAGCTTTTTAGAAAAATGAATAAACAAAAAAGGAAAGAAAGAAAATAAAAATCATTTCAGGAAAACTACCAAAGAAAATCAGAAAAAAAATCAGATAGAGATCATCTTTACTTCTTTTATGAAACCTGATTCCTAATCAGTCAGGAGAGAGAGTCAGAGACAGACAGAGAGACAGAGACAGAGACAGAGAGACAGAAAGACAGAGAGAGACAGAGAAAGAGAGATTGAGAAACAGAAAGACAGAGACAGAGAGAGAGACAGAGATTCAGACATATAGAGACAGAGATACAGACATATAGAGACAGAGAGACAGAGAAGCAGAGACAGCATGACAGAGACAGAAGTGCTTAGAATCAATGGCCTCCCAGATTAATTTCAACTTTAAATATCCAATTAATAAATTTCTCTGCATCTCAATTTGCTCATGTGTAAATTGAGGATAATAATTTCTGTAGTAAATTAGTCCAGGGGATAAAGTGCTAGCTTGTCAGTCACAAAGACCTGGGTTCAAATTGCCTCTGACAAATATTGGCTGAGTGACCCAGGAAAAGTAGCTCAAATTCTCAGTGAACCAGGCAATGCTTTAAGATTATAAGTTATAGAAAAGTTAAAAAAAAATAGAAAAGTTTTCAGGAGGATTTCCTTACAAGAAACTTTTTTATGCCAAGGAGACCAGGGATATGGCCAACAACAACAAAAATAAACAAACAATTCTTCAAAGTAAACTTTCTGACTCTTTCAGTTCATCCTGCACCACCTCCAAATATTTAGATTGTCATTTATCACTGGTCAATTAGGATAGCGGGGCATGTGTGCATGCATACATGAGTGTGTTGTGTATAGAGTTTGAAAAATAGAGTCATTTGGAACACATGGAAAGAAAATGTATTAGGAAGATAAAAATTTAAATTTGAACAGAAATTGGGTCCTATGTTCTATACAGTTGAACGTTGAGATTTGTCCTTTTTTAAAAAAAGATATTTATGAACATCCAGAAAAGCTTCTGGCATTTAATTGCCTATTAATTGTGAACTAGATTTACTAAGCTTTTTGTAAGTAGATCAATGAAGGTTGGCTGATATCACTGTAGGTCCTGGGCCAGCACATGGATATGGTGACTTATTCTACAATGTAGAGACTCACTTCTTGGTATCAATGATTCTGTTGGTTGGCAAATTGAATGCAAAGCAAGTCACGAAATTCTTCATGGAATTCTCTCAGGGAACCATCCAGGTCTATTTTTAGACAGTGGTTGCTTACAAGATAAGGTGTTGTCCAGTGGGTGATTTTCACTGAAAATCAAGAAGGAATGAGGAAGCATCTTGTATGTTTTCACATTACATAAAACTTCCAGGACAGATGTAAAAGAAATGACTTTATTATTACCAAGAATCCCAGACTTATCTGGAAAATCTGGTGAAAGTACTCAGTGAGGTGCTAGCTTCTCCCACAGAGATGTTGTCATAATAAAATTTTATCTCTCTGCAAGTTGACTCAATAACACATTTTTTGGAGTCTTTGCATAGCCTAAGTTAAGCTGAAGTGTGGTGTTCTGGGTATGAATTCTAACAACTGCTACTGAAGGACTCCATAGTCACCAATGGGATGGTGAGATAGCGCTGATTGGGTCAAAAGATAGGTGAGGATCCATCATGGCCTGCAGCTTACTAGATTCCATACTATTCACTAATGTTTGCTTGGTCTGAGAATCTGGGATATTAGCTGATAAGTACCTGTGCAAATAGATAATAGAATCATCATGTTTGCCAGCCGGGAAGACAGATGTAAAATTGAGTGACCAGAGACAACCAGCAGTGTCTGTGACTTAAACAGAGTATGTAAAGCGAAGTCCAAAAATGAGGCTCTCACCATTTTTTACAAAGACAAATCACACCTGGTGTTGAGATTGATAAATCTCTTTGCTTTACATCCAGCAATAATTTAGCTTCCTTTCAATCTCATGGCTCTTATGACTGCCACCTTTTTCATTGTTCTTGAAAATGTCCAACTTAATGGTAGGAGACTCCTGAAATCATCTTATTTCAAGGCTAGTGGTCATCTAAAATAGACGAGGAATGGAGTAGTAAAATCTATCTAAAAGGCAAAAAGAATGAAAACTTCTAGATGCCAAATTTGTTAGCAATGAAATTCTTAGGAACTAAGGAAAATAGAGACAAGTTTTTGCTTGTTTTATTTACTCACACTACCATGGTTCCTAAAGTGAAAATCTGATATCTAGCTATCAAGGGATTTAAGCAACCAACTTTATACTTGACAGGTTTTTCCTCACTTTTTAACAATTTGATTTTTATCTTAAAAAACATAATATTTTGCATCATTACAGTATCATATTTCTTTCAGACTGCTAAGTTTTCAAAGCAAGAAGTTCCAAAGGACAAGAACATCATCAGATTTTGCCTGACTAATTTATTAGCTCTTCTTAAAAATTCACTTTTTAAAAAAATCATGGTTATCTAACCACCTTACTATTTCATACCCCACAGTTCCATAATCTTCAGAAGACAACAGCTTAAAGTTATTTGCTAATATTGGAATCATGGGCAGCTTACAGGTAGTGCAGTAAAATGCCATGTGTAGGTAGAGTCAGGAAAACTTCCTGAGTTCATATCTGATCTTAGACAATAACTGTGTGACTCTGGAGACCCTAATTGTGTGACCCTGGGCAAGCCACTTACCCTGTTTGACTCAATTTCTTTATCTGTAAAATGAACTGGAAAAGGAAATGGCAAATCAGTCTAGTATCTTTGTCCAGAAAACCCCAAGTGTAGTCACAAAGAGTTGGACAAAGCTGAAACAACTGAACAGTAACAATTGGAGTCATGAGTCTTCTGACAATTTTTAAGACATTGAGATACCTATCTTTCACAAATTATTCTTAAAAACCAAGAAAGAAAGCAATCTATAAGACTACTCTTATGGGAGAATGTGAATTTAATACACAAACCAGGGAAGGATAAATCACAGGAGAACTATAAATTAATATCATTAATGAATATCAATTCAAAATTTAAAAAAATACATTTTGTTAAACTAACTAGAGCAATTCATCCAAGAAATAATTATGATCAAGTTGGATTTATACCAGAGATGCAAAAATCATTCAACATTAGGGAAGCAATCAATATAGTTAATCATAATAAAAATTAAAACATCCTAAGCACATGATTATCTCAATTGCAAAAAAAAATACTTTGATAAAGCACAACACTTATTCATGCTAAAATGTCTGCAAAATATAGACATATTGGGATCTCTTTAATATCATAAAAATATTTATCTAAAATCAAACGTAAATATCACATAAAATGGAGATACACTGGAAATATTCCTAGCAAATGCAGGAATAAAGCAAGCATGCTTACTTTTCCCACTATTATATGATGTAGTTCTGGAAATGCTAACAATATCAATGATAAAAAAAAAAGGCATACAGATAGGTAAAGAGGAGATAAGGTGTTCCTATTTATTCTTGACATGATCATTAAAAAAAAAACACACACACATTGAGTGACCATATTGAAACAAATTTTTCAGCAACATGGCAGTTTACAAAATAAAGCCACAAAAAATAACAGCATTTCTAGGTAATGATAAAATCTAGTAGGGTGTTATACAAAGATAAATTCCAAATAAGAGCAAAAACTATATAGTACTTAGGATCAGTGTCACAAAACACAGAAGCTTATATTGTTTCAATTGCAAAGTTTTCCTTAAAAATATAAAGAATAATTTAAATAGGTGGAGGAATACTTCATCCTCATGACATGGACCATGCCAGTGTAATAAAAATGACAGTACTAACAAAATTAATTTAGAGCCTTATTGCTGGGTCAACCTCTCAAAAGAATTCTTTATAGTTAAAATGTCAAACATGATGATTATAAGCTTCATGCCACCCACAATACTCCTAAGTACTTCCCAAACAAAATTAAAATAAAATTGAGAAATGTTTAACAAGATAAATAAAAAAAACACAAATAATATTAACACTAAATAAATATGTGGTTTATAGTGTTCCTTATGTATGGAGTTTGTATTTGAGTTTGAGTTCTGCCTTACAGAACTTGATCAAACAATAGCAAAATTTCTTTGAAGAAATAAAAAATCTAGAATAGAAAGGAAAATAATGAAAAGAGAGAGGGACAAAGAAAGAATAGCAATTTCAGATGTCAATCTATCTTATAAAGCATTAGTCATAAAAACCACTTAACATTGGCTTGAAAATAGAGAAGTAGATTAATAGAACAGACTAGACAAAGGAGAATCAAAAAATGAATGGAATGTATTAATAGTGTTTGATAAACTAGAAAACAATTACTTGGGAAAGAACTCTTTATTTGATAAAGAATTGTTGAAAAAACTGGAAAGTACTTTGGCAGTTATATAGACTTAGAATAATTTCCTGACAACATTACAAAGTAAATTCTAAATTGATATGTGACCTTGATATTGGGGATCATATCATGAAAATATTTAGGGGAAAAAGCTAGTAGTAAGAAATATTCCCATATATTCAAGCAAGGGAAAGAACCAAATACAAAAGAGAAAATGTTGATTAAACAAAACTGAAAAATTCTTGCACAAACAAAATGAATGTATCTAAAATAGAAAAGGAAAGCAATTGAATAGGAATAATATCTTTGTATCAAATATCTCTGACAAGGTTTGTTACCCAAAATATGTAGACAATTAACAGGCATATAAATATCCTTATCTGTCTGTATGTATCATTTCTATTTTTCTCTGTTTCTCCATACATATACATACATACATATTGCCAAATGCCAATCCATAAAAAATGTGGTCAATGAATATGAACCACTTAATCTTAAAAGAAAAACTGAAAACTATTAACAATAAAATGAAAGATGTCTCTAACTAACTAATAATAAGTGAAATAAAAATCAAAACAACCCTGTTCACCTTATACCCAGGAAAGATGACAAAAGATGGGGATATTCAATGTAAGAAGAGTTGCAGAAAAATAGTCATTGGTTGCATTGGTTGATGATGGTATTAATTGGTGTAAGCATTTTGGAAAGAAATGTGGAATTACATGAATAAAATTATTAAAATGCTCAATCCACTTATCCCATAGATTCTATTACTATTATTATACCCAAATAGATCACTAATTGGAAGAAAGTACCCATATATAGCAAAACAATTATAGGAGCATTTTTTGTAGCATTAAATGATTTATAAATAAAGCAAATATCTATTAATAGGGGAATGGATAAAGAAATCATAGTGCACAAATACAATGAAATATAACAATGTTATAAGACATGACAAATATGATTACAGAGAAGCATGCAAAGAATTACATTAACTGAAGCCAAGTTAAGTCAGTTGTCAAGAAAACAGCATATACAATGATGACAACAATATAAATGGAAAAAAAAAGTACCACAAAACAATCAGATTCAGTGTTGTGAAATTACAAAAAAATAACCAAGTCTCAAAGATATGAGGAAATACCTCTACTTCATTTATTTAAAAAAAAAAACCAGGAAATTCATGAATATAATATAATAGATATATTTTCAATCTTTTTCTATGATTATTTTTCTTGTTTTCTCTTTTTTCTTTTTTTTTTTCTTTAAAAGTTTTGTTGTTAGATATTCCTCTCTGGGAAGGGTGAAGAGTGAGATAATAGAAGAAATTTTGTTAATATGCAAAATAAAAGCTACTGATAAAAGTTATTGTAAAATGCTAGAAAACAGTATCGGGGAAAAGTAAGCTAAATCAATCAATAAACAAGCATTTCTTACATTTTTATTTTGCATCATATTCAAAGTATAAAGGCATAATTAAAAGATATTCTGTTTGTAAAGAGTTCAAATTCTATTGGGAAAATAATATGTACACATATACGTTTTTATGTATATATTAAAAATAAAAAGGTAAATTGGGAGAGAAAAGTTTAAAAAACTAGGATAATTGGGAAAGGTCTATAAGAAGTAGTTTTTTAAAGTTTATATAAAATACATACAGTAAAAATACAAGGTAATTTAAAGGAAGAAAATTTTAGAAGTTAGAGGAGATGGGAAATGTCTCCTATAAGAAGTACTGATTGAGATGAATTTTAAAGGAAGCAAAAGATTGTAAAAAATCATGGAGGTAGGAGCTGAAATGTCATTAAAGGAGCTTCATCTTTCTGAAGAACTCTAAATGGATATTCTCAAATATGGCCTGTATAATTACTGTTATTCACCTGCCAGAATTACCCAGGTAGTTGTAAACTGTATAACTAATATATTTGGCTGTCATTTGGGAGATGATTATTCTGGTAGATAGTATGGATCAAATGGGTTGTATGCCTACAATATTTTCACCTTTTATGATCAAACAAATGTAATGTTTTCTCTCTCTACCTGCCCCCACCTTCACCCTTTTTTCCCCGCAGAAATAGAAGACCTGCTGAAGTTTTGAAAAGGAGACTATTCCTTAGGACTTGGACAATGAATTCTCCTGACCTCTGGAACCCATCAGAGGTGCAATATTGCTTTAACTTTGTTAACAATTCTTGCCCTAGACATGTAAGGCCAACAATTAGTGTTTGGGTGATGTATATGGTCATGATAGGTGCCATAGTGATGACAATGCTTGGAAATTTGGTAGTCATCATCTCCATCTCCCACTTCAAGCAGCTCCACTCTCCCACCAACTTCCTGATCCTCTCCATGGCAACAACAGATTTTTTGCTCAGTTGTATAGTGATGCCTTTCAGCATGATCAGATCCATTGAGGCCTGCTGGTATTTTGGAAGGCTTTTTTGTACAGTGCACAGTTGTTGTGACATCATGCTGTGTACCACTTCCATTTTCCATCTGTGTTTCATCTCAGTGGACCGCTACTATGCAGTGTGTGATCCCTTACATTATGTTACTAAAATCACCATCCCAGTGATCCAAGTCTTTTTGTTCATCAGCTGGTCCATTCCAGCCTTCTTTGCTTTTGGCCTTGTATTCTCAGAGTTAAACATCATTGGTGCTGAAGAGTTTGTGAAAGAAATTGACTGTGAGGGTCTATGTGCATTGATATTTAACAAACTCTGGGGAGTCCTGGCCTCCTTCATTGCCTTCTTTTGTCCTGGTACAGTAATGGTTGGTATTTACATACATATATTTTCTGTAGCTAGGAAACATGACAAACAGATCAATACCCTTCCAAATTTGAAGGGTGGAGAAGCCAAAATAAAAGCTTCATCTAAAAAAGAAAATAAAGCCACAAAGACTTTGAGTATAGTCATGGGGGTGTTTGTGTTGTGTTGGATGCCATTTTTTATCCTCACCATCACAGATCCTTTCATTAATTTCACCACCCCTGAGGATATATATAATGCCTTCCTCTGGTTGGGCTACTTCAATTCCACCTTCAATCCCATCATTTATGGGATGTTTTATCCTTGGTTTCGTAAGGCATTTAAAATGATTGTGACTGGAATGATTTTCCGCCCAGACTCTTCTACCCTTAGTTTGTTCCCTGCACATGCTTAGGTATTGCACAGATTTTTCCCATGATTCTTTCCTGAAGAGGATCATTGATCCTTGTGGATAGAGGGACAGAATACATTCCCACCACTCTGTCTCAATCTAGGAGTCAATAATTATCTATCATTAGCCTTTAGAAAATGGTTTTCAGTAACTCAGAAACACTTTCGCTACCAAAAAATGTCAAAGCTGAAAGGGATTTAAAATCCTCCAATCTAATTTATCATCTCTTCCTCTACTCCCAAAATTTGAAAGTGAGACTCAGAAAAATCATGTGGCTAGAGCTGAATTACTGTGTAATGGCACACTCAGTTCCAAAATCTCTTACTTCCCCTGAGTTCTCACCTAGTATTCTTTACACTGTACCAACCATATTGCCTGCTTTCAACTAAACTGTTCTCTTGAGTAGGCTGAGTAAGTGTTCAAGTCCAGTGTTCAGTAAGTGATATATGAGATTTCTCAAATTCTGGAAAGGTGTCTCTATTATCCCATGAGCTCTGCCACTCCTATTACACAAAACTCATTCTCAAATTCTATTCGAGACATTCTTCTATCTGCCTTAAGTGAAATACGACTTTGTCTTTTATTAAAATTTTATGTACTTATACTTGGGAGAATGTTATAGTTGTGAAAGACATTAATGATTAACTACTTTGTCATTTATTTTGTGGATTAACAAAAAAAGAGCTCAGAGTTTATAGCTAGGAAGGGCCAAGACTAGAATTGAAGATTTTTCACTCTTTTTCATTTTTATATCAATGAGTTTCTTACAATTCTTCATTAGAAGAAAATTTGACCTGACAAATATGAAGAGTCCTTAAGAACACTAGAGTGGATTTTTGCATGGAGAGAGCACCTTTGAGGAGGGAAAAGAAGCAGAAACTAGATACAAGAGGCTCTTTCAAATTTGTTATAGAGCAAATGAATCATTTAGCAGTGTTTATCAAGGTGAACTCTCCTGAAATTGTGAATACTCTGATACATTTATTTTATTAAATATGAAAGAGTGGTTTGTATTTGCAGTTTATTTGTAATTATAAAGGATTGGTTTGCAATAGTCTATCTATCCATTTGGATTGATCTAGGTAGAAAAGGGAGCTCAGAGGAAAAGAGGCAAATTTGTATGCCAAATGTTCACTTGCTAACATTTAGAACAGTGTTATGGGTGTATATCTTCTCTCACTTACTGGATTGTATGCTCCTTTGACCAATAAGTTGTCATTTGTTTTTCTCCTTTTTCACTGTTTTCTCCTTTACCCTGTACTTTTTTGTTTTGTTTTCATATACCTCACAACCTTATCATTGGCTTTTCTTTCCTGCTCTTTCTTCCCTGGCTATTTCTATTTGCTCCCACAGCTTCAACTTTGCAAATGATTTCTAAATTTATTATCTTCCATTCTGACCTTTCTCCTAAGTTTTAAGCCTTCATTTTTAGTTAGACAGAGAACCAGTACCTCAAATTTAACATAACTAAGAAATAAGAAAGCATCTATGGACTTCCCATTTTTGTTTTCATGATTATATCATTTTTCCATTTCCCCAAATTTAAAATGTGATCTTTGATTGATACAATTGTCAAGTTCTGCTGAATATTCCTCCCAAGAACCCTTCCTTCCTCTTCAGTTTCCTTGATCCACTCTAGGTTAGGCTTTTATTAACTTTTGCATGTTTTTTTTTTAATTTCTATTCCTACTCTGCTTTGAGAATAATCTTTTGAAACACTACTTGTATCATATCATTGCTTTCCTTAGCCACTTTAGTAACTTATAATTAACTCCCAAATACATTATATTTGAAACCCTGTGCTACTACCTAGCCCTAATCAGTTTTTTGTTATTCCTCTTTATATACTCTATGTCTCCAGCCAAATTCAATCTTTTTCTGTTTTCCAGAAATTATTTGTGCAATCTACCTTTCATCTGTAGCATTCTTTTCCTGGAATCTTTTCTCATTGTACCTATCAAAAAGTTTTAGGCCCATCACCACTTCCACCACGAAATCTTCCCTGGTGCCTTCCTAGATTAATGAGTCCATTTTTTTTTCTTGAGCATTAACAGCAATTTGTAACTGTCTTTGATTTGTAATTTTTCAGACTTTCATTATGTAATTACTTTTATTATAGTTACATACCCAAGTTAATTATTGAATTAGTTAATCATTTTCTATGAAATTACCATATCCTCTAAATTGTGCTAATAAATTGATGAGAAACCTTCTGATTAAGATGGAGATGTGAAAGCTATGGAGGAGTCTAGTTCACTTATATAAATTCTGGAAAATATTTGAAAAGGGAACTTAATAAAGGGATGATAAAGAAAACCAAAGTGGAACGGAGGTGAGTTCTTCTATTCAAGCTATTATACAAAAAAGTTAGATGAGAGCCAATAGAATTAGGAGAAAGGTTGTTCATAAATCACCCTGAAGCCATCATCCTGAACAGGGTATATGGAAATAAGTGTGACATCTATTAGTTGTTTGCTATTTCCCTGTGCACTGACCAATTGTGAGCTTTTCACAATCTTCTATTATGCTTGGAAACGGAGCTTGTCCTCATAGGTTTCCCCCAGTAAGAGAAACAGGACCCTGAACTTCTCAGAGTATTAGAAGCCACATGACTTGTACCTTTGTGCTCATGCTAGAAATCTTACAGAAAGTTTAAGACTAACATGCCCTGATTAAGACCAAACAGGTGCTAAAGATCATCATAGGAGAAAGAAAAAAACAACTTCCAACTACGAATTGTGGAAGGACCAGAAACAAAGAGCAGATGGTGCCATAGTATTTTTGTTTTGTTTTGTTTTTCTTTTTTTGTTGTTTGTTTATTATAAAGCTTTTTATTTACAGAACATATGAGTAATTTTTCTACATTGACCTTTGCAAAATTTTCTGTTCCAAATTTTTCCCTCCTTCTCCCCACCCCCTCCCCTAGATGGATGCCATAGTATTCTACAAGGAATCAGATAGATGTCAGGGCTGTTCAGAGGATAAGGCATAGAAAAAGTCATCCCATCCAGAATGCCAGAGAAGTGGGCCAAAGAGAACTAACCAACCATCCACATGTGTCTGAGGGGAATGACCAGAGCACAAGATACCATCAAGTAGTAGAGAGTGTATATGTAAATAAGCAGAATTCACTAACAAAATGCAGAAACTCCATAGATTAAAAAAAAAGCCCCAAAGGAAAACTGAAGATGAAAGAAAATCCACTAAAAATACAAGGGAACCTTTGACAAAAAAACAAACATATAAGAAAGAAGATCAAATGAAGAATGGTATATACAAAAGCAAAACAAATTTCAGCTTCAGAATAGTGGATCATAAAGAGAGTAGGGAGATAAAAAAAAGAGCAAGAAAGATCTAAAATCAAAGGATCCGATTTTGGGTTTGATGACTAGAGGATGGGCAGAAGAATAAGAATGTACACCTTCAATTATAGATTGTTCATTTTGACCAGATTTCTTATTTTTAGCATCTTTTTTTTTCTTTGTAAAGAAGATTACTAGGGACAGAGAGAGAATAAAATAACAAGGGTAATAAGGGAAGGATATATTCAATTGAAAACTACAACAGTGAACATGAATGAAATAAATACATAAATGAAAAAAGGATAGCAGAAGGAATTATAAAATAGAATACAAAAACTTAAAATTATACTCCCAATGTCATCAAACTGTGTATAACCTTTTATCTGCAAAATTATTACTAGGTACATAGCCCAGTGAAATAAAAGATTCAGAGAAAGGGCCTAAAAGTACAAAAAAAAATTTTTTTTTATTTATAGTAGCTTTCTGCAATAGCAAGAGATTGGAAACAAAATGTCCATTAATTGGAGAATGAGGGATGAAATCATGGTATATGTATTTAATAGAATGTTATTGTGCTATACAAAATGAAGAAAGGACCAGATTCAGAGAATTTTTTTTCCTGAGTCTATTTAATTATTTTTTTCTTTCTTTTTTTTTAAACTTTCCATTTAATAGTATTTTATTTTTTTCTAATCACATGTAAAGACAGTTATAAACATTTACTTTTATAAGATTTTGAGTTCCAAATTTTTTTCTGCCTCTCTCCCTCTCCAAGACAACAAGCAATCTGATACATGTATAATTCAATTAAACATATTTCCACATTAGTCATGTTGTGAAAGAAGAACCAGAACAAAAGGGGAAAAAACCATGAGAAAGAAAAAAAAGGGAAAATACGCTTCAACCTGTTTTCAGAATCCATAATTCTTTCCTGGGATATGGATAGCATTTTTCATCATGAATCATAGATGGAAGTTTGTTGAGAAGAATTAAGTCAATCAAAATTAATCATCACACAATGTTAATAATACTGTATACAGTGTTCTCTTGATTCTGCTCAATTCACTTAGCATCAATTCATGTAAATCAGTTCTGAAATCTGCCTTCTCATCATTTCTTATAGAACAATAGTTTTCCATTTCATTCATATGCCACAATTTGTGAAGTCATTACCCAACTAATAGGTATCCCCTTAATTTCTAGCTCCTTGTTACCACAAAAAGCTGCTATAGACATTTTTGTACATGTAGGTCTTTTTCCCTTTTTATGACTTTGGAATATAGATCTAGTAGTGTATTGCTGAATTAAAGAATGTGCACAATTTTTTTTTTTTTTTTTTTTTTTTTTTGCTGAGGCAACTGGGGGTAAGTGACTTGCCCAAGGTCACACAGCTAAGAAGTGTCTGAGACCACATTTGAACTTGCGTCTTCCTGACTTGAGAGCTGGTGCTCTATCCACTTAGCTACCTAGCTGCCCCAATATGCAAAATTTTATAGCCCTTTAGGTTTAACAGATGCACAGTGAATTCTGCAGAACAAATAGAATAATTCTTATAGTAACTACAACATTATAAAAGAAAACAACTGTGAAAGACATAAAAAGCCATGAATAACAAAATAACCATCATGATAGTAGAAGCCTGGTCATATTTCTTACTTCTTAGCAGAGATATAATGGATTAGAGGTGGAAGAAAGGGCATATTTTCAGAATCCATTGCATGGATTTGTTTATCCTAGCCATGCACTTTTGTTTTTTTTTTTTTTTTTTGTTTTGTTTTTGCTTTTTTTTGCTTTTTGCTGAGGCAATTAGGGTTAAGTGACTTACCCCAAGTCACACAGCTAGGGAATGTTAAGTGTCTGAGACCAGATTTGAACTCAGTTACTCCTGACTTCAGGGCTGGTGCTCTATCCACTTCGCCACCTAGCTGTCCCTTGCACTTTTGTTTTAAGGAAAAGCTTTCACTTTTGGAGGTGGGTAGCAGAGCTATGGGGAAGTAGGGGAAGATACTGATACCAAAAAAAGGAAGAACAGAGAGAAAAGAACATCAGTGATACTCAAAGATGGAAATTCAGAAGGAGATTCAGACAATGTTGGAACCAACATGTAAAAATTTTAAATATATTGTTAAAAAGAATTATACATAATAGAGATTCAGAGTTATATGTCCAATTCTTTTTTCCCTTATAAAAAAACTTGCATGTTTGTTTTTAAAGTTTACAATAGTAAAGTTGACCATTTAAAATATTTATGAAAATGGATGATTAATGAATAATTAAAAGATGTCATAAACCATAGTCCCTATTTGGAAGGACAAAACAAAGTTTTACAAACTTAGTCATCCTCATCTCGATTCTTTCCTCTCTCCCTCACCCATTCCCTCTTCTTTCATACCCAATAAGTTGCCAACTTTTATTGATACTATCTTTATAACATTTCTTCTATGTTCATTTTCTCTATTCAATACTCTGCTAGACTATTACAGTTTCTTAATTCTCTGTCTTTTTGCTTCAAGCATCTCCCCTTTTGCAATCTTTGTTCTACTTAATTAGAACTCTACTTACTGTAGCCATATTAATATTCCTAAAACAGAAATCTGATCACATATTTCCTTTTCTTAAAAATCTATTACTTATATTTCTTGGATATACAAGAGAGAGGGAGAGAGTGGCAGAGAGAGAGAGGGGGGAGAGGGAGAGAGAGAGGAGGAGAGGGAGAGGGGGAGAAAGAGAGCTCATTTAATATATGTAATTTCCTCAATTTCCTCAGTTGTAAAATAGGAATAATATTAATAATAGTATCTAGCTCACAGGGATATTTGAAGCTTAAATGAAATAAAGGGTATTATTTAAATGCCAATTATTAATTTTAACTTATATCATTAGCCTATACATAGTAATATAAACAAAATAATTTAATGAGCCAGATTGGCTCATTTGTTCCTCTTTTTCAGTAACTACTTGTTAAGCTTTGCACTAGGTGCTAAGGGAGATTGCAAAAGTAAATAAAGTGTATTCTTTAGTGCTTCATTAAGTAGCTCCATGTTTGCTACCAACTGGATTAAAGAATGACATTAATCTGATTGCATTTTTTCCCTTTTCCATTGTGTGTTAATAAGGGAGTTTATGTCTCCCCCTTCCGTTGCAATGTGAAGACACTCCTGTTTATTTTTGTCTAATAAAAAGACAACTGTATGGGACAGTATAGACTACAAAAACAGACTCTCAGAGTAAGAAAAAGCAAAAAGAGCTTTATTACAATCTCACAAGAAAGGGCATCTCCCATTTGATAAGGTGTTTGTCAATAAAAGAGTGCAAAGTACAAACTGCAAAACACAAGATTAAATAGCTTGAACACAAAGCCCCCAAAGCCTCCATCCCCCCAGCTTGACCTTTTCTCCCATCATTTAGAAAGGCTAACCCAGAACTAAGAGAATAAAAAAAGGAGAGATATTTAAATGCTAATTAAGAGGTGGTGAGAAACTGGGGGGAGCAAATAGCTTCAACTTTTTTTTTTTAGCTGCAGCTCTATTTGTTATTATAAAGTCTCTTTTTCTTTTCTTTTCTTTTTTTTTTTTTTTTTTTTGCTGAGGCAGTTGGGATTAAGTGACTCGCCCAAGGTCACACAGCTAGGAAGTACTAAGTATCTGAGGCCAAATTTGAACTCAGGTTGTCCTGACTTCAGGGCTGGTGCTTTATCTGCTGCACCACCTAGCTGCCCCTGTATTATAAAGTTTCAAGTCACAATTAAGGTATAGTTTAAGGCTATACTCCTATAAGAATGTCTTCACTCAGTTAAATCCGCATAATCCCTCCTCTTATTTATTAATCTTTGAAGACCTCTCACACCATTCTTGATACATTTCCTCAATCATCTTGTTCTCAGTCTTCAATCCCTCTGGACCTGGCTTGTTCTTTTTCTCTACTGGGATGTATCCTTGTTTAATTGGACTTCCCTTTCTAGGTTGTTCAAGCTTTCTTCTGTGGAAATCCCAGTTGTTTCTGAGGTTAAATGTTCCCTATAAAACCTACTTATGGGTCTTCCCATGGCTGCCACTCTCCTTTGGGTCAGCCCACCATAGCATCCTGCCTTATGATGTCTTTACCCTTCCTCCACCACATGGTATCTCCCCTAACTTCACTATGCTTTCCCACCCCACCCCTTCCCCTTATTACAGCTAACTAACTCTTTTAGGATGCTAAGTCCCTTTCAGGATTTAGCCTGTCAGCTAAGGCCATACCCCAACTGTATAGGGTACTCCCTTTCTACTGGGAAACTGTAACTTCCATTAAGGAACTTATAAAAGCCTTTTTCTTGCTAACTCTATACTCTCAATTCTTCAATAAATCCAGTGTCTTTATCATCTGGTTAGTAGTTATTTCAACCAGGGCCTAGAATGTAGTAAGCCTATTCAGCATACAAATTAGGGTTCTGTACCTCTAACTCTCATCTGTGGCCATCTATCACTCCATTTGTTTCCCCAGTGATTAGAGTAGATAGGCATTTTTATTTGTGAAAGGTTATCAGCAACAACAAAATACTAAAAGAAACATATATGCATCTATCAACAGATAGATGACTAGGCCAAATACTCACTTAATGACCACATATTTTTAGATAGGAAAGTGCAATATCTTTCATCTACTGAACACTTGGCCTGATTATAGAAATTTGCTATAAGAGGAAAAAGTAGGGACACGATTATAATCAAAAATTGGTCCTTTGGTCCTCAGCCTGAGAGTACATACATGACAGAATAAAGCATCCTTAGCTTAGTTTAACCATTCCACCTTATAGCCAGACTCAGGAATAATCAGACAGGTTCTTACACTACTGAGAAACTGAGTCAGAAGGATTCCTCCTTAAGTGTAGGCCAAGGTTTTCCTCCCAACTCTTGCCCAGATACTAACCTCCACTTGTTAACAATTCAGGATCACATTCCTTTGAGGACTTTGTGTCATATTCTTTTCAGATGGTGAATTACTGGCTTGATGATCCATCAGACAATCATCTAAATTCAAAACTCCAAATAATATCAGCTACAGTCCCAAGTGATTTTATCTCAAATAGCAATTTATTATTAATAATTATTAATTAATAATAATTAATCAAAGCTTCAGGTCAATTTAGTTCTCAAGGATCACATATCCTGAACAAGTATTGACTATATACCTATTTATATTGATAATAGCAAGAGAAATCTCACAGCTTATCTTCATATATAGTAGATGGGTTTTAAATTCAACAATACACAAATAATTTTGCTTTAAGATGCTCAATAACCAATCTATATCAAAACATGTTATTAACTATATTCAAAGGGACAAAGACATAGACCACTGTTCTCAGAATCTCCCTAAACAATGGAAATAGTTTTAAAATTACTTAATAAAACCAATTAAATTTCACATAGCATATAGAATATATTGCCCTAATTTCATATTAAAGAACCCTATCAGAATTAACAATAATTTCATCTTAAAAAGTGTTTATTCAACTCCCTCCAATAAAGGCATCCCTATAAAATATAAATAACAAGTATAATATCAATATTGTTAAAATTCCTCTGAATACAAACATTCCCACCTCCATCAAAACATTCCAAATTCCAAAGTCAATTGTAGAGTTATAAATTGTCCTTAATAGTCCATTCTTGAGGTTCCTCCACAGGTTCTTTAAGCCTGGTATTCTTAGCCTCCAGACTGCAGCCTCATTCATCTGTAATGTCCAGTAATATACTTCCCACTCTACTTCTTCCATGACTCCTGGAACTGAGAACTCCAAAGATGTTGTTTGGGTCAATAATATTTGCTTCCTAGGGGCTAAAAGGGATGAAGACATTTCTAGTATATAATTCCTTAAAAACTTATTCTTTGTCTCAAAGGATGGGACCTCTTCTTCCCTCCTCCTTCCCAAAGGGCATTTCATAAAACATTTCAAAGGATGATTCCACTTTCCCTGATGAGGGCAAATGCCCAGCTGTACAGAATTGCCACCCAATTTGCATCCCTTCCTCATTATTTCTTATAAGACCTTAGAAATTAAGTATGTTGGGGCAGCTAAGTGGCACAGTGGATAGAGCACCAGCCTTGAAGTCAGGAGGACCTAAGTTCAAATCTGGCCTCAGACACTTAACATTCCCTAGCTGTGTGGCCTTGGGCAAGTCACTTAATCTCAACTGCCTCAGCAAAAAAAAAAGAAAAAAAAAAAGAAAAGAAAAGAAATTAAGTATATCCCACTATCAAAATCAATAGTCTCTCCCAATTCATACTCAGATATAGTTTGTTCCAGTGTTATTCCACTAACCCTTCTTAAAGCTGCAGAGCTCAGGGGAAAGCTTCCACCCATCCCCTACATCTCAGTTTCCCCAGTGAAATAGTGTCATTTCACCAAAACCTAACCTAAATATTCTGAAGCCAGGCTCCTTCTCTTTGGAGGGGTACCTTCTCAATATCTTCCGATCTATCTTGAAACATATTACACACTCTTGAGACAATTTGCTCTGCAATTGCACACATCCATATATGCCAAGTTTTCTTGCTTTTACTTCTTTGTTAAAGGGAGAAACCAAGACAAACCTTAAGATTAATATTCTAAATAATTTTGGACTAAATTTCACAAAATGTATAGCACATATCCAGCTGGGCTGACAAAATGTTAAAGTGCAGCTCAAACAATTGCCCAATAAACAATTTAGCAAGCAACATAGTAGCTCCCTTTGGGAGCATCTCCACCCTTCTACTTGATTGCTAGGGGAAACTCCCACAATAATGCCCACCTACAATTGATTTGGAGATCTTGGCCTGGGGCATAATTACCACCCATTATTGAGTCCCTTAATTCACCTGGAGATTGCTCCCTAGTCCTGGGCCATAGAAGGCCAAATAAAAATTAAAGCCCTTTATCCCAACCTTCCCTAATTCCTAATCAGGAACTGGCCCACAGAGAGGTTTCTCAGTGTAAATAAACTCATTTTTTGCCAAAAACTGAGCTTGCAGACTGGGACTGCAAATTCTTTTGGAAAAGCCTGTGACACTGGCTTCCAACCCCCATTGCTGTTAGGGTATCCTCACCCTTCAACAAATTCATTAAGTGAAAAGGAGCTCCATAGAACATTATTGGAAGACAAAATTCAAGGCTAAAAATTCAGAAAGAAAAGGGTCATATGTGTTCTTGTAAAGTTAAAAACAAACATTTGGATATTGTAATATTCCAGATATAAATTTTAATCACTATCATTTTTAAACACATAATTAGGTCTTCTTAGATATTTACAGATGCAAAAAGCACAAAAGAAGGAATAGATCTGGGGAAATTTCTGGGTGAAATGTTCTCATAAGATAAGCCAATGATGTCAATGACATCTTAACAGGAAGTCCTAGGTCCCAAGGAAACAAATATAACAGAATTTAAATAATAATTTTATAAAAAAGCTTGTAATTTTAGGGTTCTGTAATTAATGTGGTTTCTTGCTTAACTGATTTTATGAAAGTTGGAACCAAGTTGAAATAGGTGACTGAAAATTTTTTTTAAAAATGAGAACTTTTCATATACCTTTCACCAGTCATTCAGTCAACTAGTGGTATTTATTAAATATTGAGCGCTTAATATGTGTCAAAAACTGTACTAAGTGTTGGGCATAAAAAGAAATGGAGAAAAGGGCTCTGCTCTCAAGTTCACAGGACAGTAGACAACAAGCAAGCAAATAAATGTATGCAAACAAGATATATACAGGATAAATTGGGAATAATCCCAGAGAGAGGGTGCTAAGATTGAGAACAATGACAGGCTTCTAATGAGAAATGGGACTTTAATAGTAAAGAGGTGACTTCAGCAGAAGTAGCAGTAGCAGTAGTAATAATACATATACAGAAGTGGATGTGTATATATGTATACATGTATGTGAGTATATATACATATGTTTATATGTAGGCAAATGTACACATAATGTATCCTATGGATAAATGAAAAAAATGTACTATAGGATAACTTCATTTAATAAGTCTGAGCTACATGATATCTATAGGCTGTAGCCTCCAGTTTTTTTGTTTTTTTTTTTTAAGTTAAATCAATAAATAATAATGCAGAAGACTTCTCCACCAGTGGATCTAGCTGTGTGATCTTAGACAAGAGATACTTCTTTTGTGTCCTTGATTTACCCATCTATAAAATGATAAAAAAAAATACACACCTTATTCTTACTTATGAGAATAAAATTTGATATTGATGATAAGGCACTTTTTAGACATCAATTGTTATATAAATATAAGACATTATTATACAATTCAAGTCAAAAAAACATTTGTTAAAGATCTAGTATGTGCCAGCACATGGGCAATTGGTGGTTCAGGGAATAAAATGCTGGGCCTGGAGTCAAAAAGATTAATCTTCTTGAATTCAAATCTGACCCTTAGATACAAACTATGTGAATCTGGGCAAGTCATTTAACCCTATTTCTATAAAATGAATTGTAGAAGTAAATGGCAGACCACTCCTGTATCTTTGTCAAGAAAACTCCAAATGAGGTCAGAAAGAGTTGAGTATAACTAAAAAAATAACTGAACATCAACAAATGTGCCAGTCACTATGCTAAGCATTATAGATAAAAATAAGAAAAAAAGAGTCCCTGCATTCAAGGAATGCAAAGGGCAAAAGTCTGGCATTAATAGGAAGTTGATAGTTTGTTTAATGGAGGAAGAATTAAGTAGGATTGGGAATGGGACAATGTTAGGAGATAAAGATAGAGGTGGTTGTGTTGAAATTAAGATTCTCAGTTGACTATTATTTGGAGAATGGGACATAGCATTTTCCTTTGTTATATTACCCCTGTGGTCATTCCATGATCACTTTAGGATTACCTACCAACCTTTAAAGGACCTTTAGATACTACTTTAGAGACCACTGATCTAATCCAATCTTCTCAATTTCCCAATGAGCATCCTGGGACTCAGAGAAGTTCCACAAGAAATGAGTGGAAAAGGTAGAATTTGATCAGATCTTCTGATACTGAATTCATTGCTTTTCTCCATTAGAGCATGTTTTTATTGACAAATTTTACAAAATATCTTTAATTTTATCAAATCATGATAATGTAATGTAAAATTTGTTGTTATTGTATTTGTTGTTATTCAGTCATTTTCAGTCATGTCTGATGTGACCCCATTTGTGGTTTCCTTAACAGTGATTCTGAATTGACTTGACGTTTCCTTTTTCTAGCTTATTTTATATAAACTGAGGTAAATAGGGTTAAGTGACTTGTCCAGGATCATACAACTACTAAGTGTCTGTACCCTGATGTGAACTTAGGATAATGAGCTTCCTGACTTCAGGCCTGCCATACCTAGCTGCAATTGTTCATATTATTTCTCTAAAACCCAGTTTCTTCATTAAAAACTGCAAACTTGGGATAATATCCATAATCACACAATAATGTCTAAAAAATTATCATGAGACTGAGATAAAATATGTGAAATTCTTTACAAGTGTTAAATAAGGGTCGAGAATTATTATAGCCTTTCCATTTGATTGATGAAAATCTGGAAGCCCAGAGAAATCATCTAAAATATACAAAGTCACACAATTTATAGCAGTCAGGAGTAGCTAAAATCCAGGTAACTTGTCTTTTAACCCAATGTGTTTATTATGTCACTCTACTTCTCATCTTCATGTTCTTCTTATGAATGTAAGGAATAAGGCTGGAATTATTGTCTCTATTTTACAACATAGAAATTGAGGCACAGAGCATTTAAATGACTGAATCAACTATCATTGAATTAGGATTAAGCTATTCTGACCCTATGTCAAATATTACACACAAGTTACATCTTCAGAATGACATTAGACATAAATGTGTAAAAATGAACATAAGGTTTAGCAGTCATTCTTGAAAAAACAATTTACCTGGCTAGAAAATCTGTTCCAAAAGGAAGACTTGTATGAAGTATAGCAAAGTAAATAAAACAAGCAGTACAGTATACAAAATAACTACAATAATGTAAATGGCATTAAAAGACACCTAAACTCTGATCAATTAAAGTAACCAATTTTAGTCCTGGGGAACAGATGGTGAAAGATATTTTACTTTTTTGTCTACTCAATAGAGAGGGAATTGGTCATAAAAGCAATTCTATTTTGTAGTTTTACTTAACTGTTTTTTAAACTTTTAACAAGATTCAGTGTAATGGAAAGGGATAGCACAAAATTCACTTGGAATAGCCTATATTGAAAAAAAGACTGATATGAAACATAAAAATCATCAACAATTTTTTTAAAAAACATAATAATAGGGTTGAATTGGATGATCTTCAAGGTACCTTCTAGCTTCACAGCTTCTTTAATATTTAAAAAATGGATCATAACAGAGGTTTATTCTTTATTTCTGAATTCCAGCTTTCAAAATTATTTCCTTCTTTTATTCTGCTGTACCATTTTCCCTGTATCCAAATGAAGATTGTAAATTGAAATCATGCTGAAATCATGCTGAGGATTGTAAAAATTTTCATTGTAGTCAAACATTATGAAAAGTTTATGCAATATATCAAATGAGATAAAATATGTGAAGCTTAATTATTAAAAGAGGTTTAACTATTCCAAACCTTTTAATTGTTAATTTATGTTTAGACTGTGTCCTGGGTTAAATTTTTCTAATCAGCTTTCCTGTATTCTCCTTTGTTAAAATTTGATTATTTCTCTTTATTGAACAGAGTTAATTCTTCTGCTTGAAAAATTTATAGTTTTAGAAATTCAGTAATATTTGTCTTGCAATATTCATTTGTCTTTCCCACTATTTCCCCATAATGATATTTCCATTTATAGCCTGTTTTCTCTTGAAGTACTAGTTTTTGTTTGTTTGTTTGTTTGTTTTTTGTTTTTTTTAATTTCATCAATTGGGGAAAAGCAGAGACTTGTAGGCTTTATGCCTCCAACCTTCCCTGGATAGAAATTTTATTTATGACTGTCCATAAAGGCAAAAAAGAAAATCATGTGAAATTACTCTGAAAGTAAATTCAGCAAATATGAATTCCAACTTGAATTGTTAGGGTAATGGATGTTTATGTTGTGCTGGGATTTATTTGAATCTTAAACATCTGAGCCAAGGTAGGCAGAAAGTGTATCCTGTAAAGGAATTCCTTCGGGACTTTTTGGTGCTCATTGGGTATCACAGTGCATACATTAGGACAGACTTTCTATTGAAGTATAAATTCACCAACGGACTTCCACTATCGATCTAACCACAATCCTAAAAAGGAATTCACAATGTAACTGAAGGCAGGAAGGACTCTTCTTCCAAAGGGTCGGTTGCCATTTTTCACTTCAGTAAGTCTTAGAACAACAGAAATATTGAAATCGTCCATTCCATCTATTTAGGATTTCATAGCCCTGCTCCAGGATACATTAATCTGCATTTCCTGCCTTAATCTTAGCCACGCCTGAAAGTCTGAAAATATTAGCAAAGTGCTCGATTTAGAAATGGTGCATTGTGGATAGAAATCATATAGGTCTATTCTTTAATCCTTTAATTGTTGAGGTAATTAAAACGGGCTTGGTGGCAGTTGACATATTTGTAGAACGAAATCTTTTAACCATAATCTTTTAAGAATCAACCTCCCTAATTTCTCAAAAGGTGAGTCTGAAATTTATTTATCAAGTATTGATTTGGTTAAAACAAACAAAAGGGAAAAGTTATGCCTCCGTGTTTGGATTTGGAATGTGTAGACTAAATCCGGTCTATTAATCCTATGGTTTTTACAGGATTCTTTTTTCATAATTGAGTACTATTCTTTTACTTTCCTAGCCTCAGAGGAAGGCACATCTAAATTTTTCCTGGGTAAATTCATTTCAACCCCAATTGCTTTCCCGGCCCTTTAAAACTACATAAAAAGCCTTTTCAACTCCTAGAAACCTTTGTTATTCAAATATAATCATTCAGTTTTAGGAGGAGGCCTCTTTGGGAACCAAAAGAGGCTAGTTCCTTTCTCTGGTTTACTTTACAGACAAAGCAACGCTCCGAGGTTAAGAGGAAGGACTGGATTTTCCAGTTGTGAAACAGCCGTGAACCAAAAATGGGAGCTGTCCAGGAACTTGGTTCTGAAGATCAGTCTGTAACTTTATGCTATCAGGTGAACGGGTCTTGTCCTCGAACCCTGCATCCTTTGGGCATCCAGCTGATCATATACCTGGCCTGTGCCATAGGTATGTTGATTACTGTCCTGGGGAATCTGCTCGTGGTGTTTTCTGTGTCCTATTTTAAAGCTCTCCATACTCCTACCAATTTCTTGCTGCTCTCCCTAGCCCTGGCTGACATGTTCCTTGGGCTCCTAGTGCTTCCATTCAGTACAATTCGATCGGTAGAAAGCTGCTGGTTCTTTGGGGACTTCCTCTGTAGATTGCACACATACCTTGACACTCTGTTCTGCCTCACCTCCATTTTCCACCTGTGTTTCATTTCCATTGATCGCCATTGTGCTATCTGTGACCCCCTGCTTTATCCAACCAAGTTCACTGTCAAGGTGGCATTCAGATACATAGTGGTGGGCTGGGGGCTTCCTGCAGCATATACTGCCTTATTCCTCTACAGCAATGTGGTGGAGGAAGGACTGAGCATATTATTGGATGAGATGCCTTGTGTGGGCAGCTGTCAGCTGCTGTTCAATAAATTCTGGGGCTGGTTGAACTTCCCAGTGTTCTTCTTTCCTTGTGTCATTATGATTAGCCTGTATGTGAAGATTTTCATTGTGGCCAACAGGCAGGCCCAGCAGATCAGCAGCATGAGCAAGGGTACAGGTACCTCTTCAGATCAGACCGGAGCCTCTAAAAGAGAGAGGAAAGCAGCAAAGACTCTGGGGATAGCAGTGGGCATTTACCTCCTGTGTTGGCTGCCATTTACCATTGATACATTGGTCGACAGTCTTCTCAACTTCATAACCCCACCTTTAGTCTTTGACATTTTCATCTGGTTTGCTTACTTTAACTCGGCCTGCAATCCTTTAATCTATGTCTTTTCCTATAGGTGGTTCAGGAAAGCTATAAAACTTGTTCTGAGTCGGGAGGTCTTTTCTCCTAGGACCCCTACTATTGACTTGTATCAAGACTGACCAATCTTCCCTAAGGGAGGGGCCAGGTCGTGTAGGATAAAGGAAAGTCACAGAACATTTCTGACTAGAAGACTTGGCAGAGCCCAAAGAGAGAATTTTTGGAATTGGGAACAGGGAAAGAAAAATTCTGAAATTAGAGACAAGGTAAGCTTTCATTTTCCTGGCATAACATTTCTGAAGGAGTGAAGATAAAAAAGGAGGTGGGGGGGAAGGTTATGCTATTAGAATGTCAACCAGACAAAATAAGCAGAGAATTGATCATCTGACTTTTCTTTTTTTTTTTTTTCCCTCTACTTTTCAAAGATCTGGTAGATGAAAGTAAAAATCATTCATTGACTGGAAATCAGGAGACCGCTTCTAGGCCTGTTTTTGTTAAGAATTGTGTGAGTTTGGACAAGTTGATTTATCTTTCTGCTTCCAATTTCTCACTAGACAATGAAATACCATTCCAATTTAATATTTTAAAAAAATGAAACTTTTTTTTAACCCTCTAATACATGGAAAGTAATGTTCTAGGTACCAGGAATACAAAAATAAGTAAAATAAGTAAGACTTATTTAATCTTATTTTTAAGGAACTTTAAATCCAATATGGGGGAAAGACATAAAAACAACTAAAAAGAAGAAATATAAATCAAAATGCTTTGAGAAATTTGAAGAAGGAAAGAGAGGGTCACTTTTACTTGATAGATTGGTGAGGTGAGAAAGAGTTTGTAAGACATTATGAAGGAGGTAACAGCTCTCAATATCTGTGATTCTAAATTGAAGAGGTTTTCTGTAGGCACTCTCACTTTATAGGCCAATTTCTTTATTCAAGTTTTTTTATGCCTACTTTCTAAAACATTCATTCTAAGACTCATCTCTTCTATTTAATCTGAACCCAGTATGATCTTTAAAACCAATGATTTTGGAGTAAAAGTCAACTTCTTCCCACATACTCTTCTCCTTATCATCAGGCAATTTCTCTAATTAAGTTAGTACTTCACAATTTTGAAAGACACTCCATTCTTTTATTAGTTAAACTGGAAAACAGGTAAGACATTTTATATAATTGATGTCTTTAGTCACATTGTCAATTAAATTTTTGTTTTTCTTTAAACTTGCATTTTACAATTTGTTTAACAAAGGAATAAAAGCACTATTACATAGTTTGTCAATTTCCCTTACAATCCCAAGTATTAAAATCACATTTCTGTTCAAAATTAAACAAACTTCCTCTTCATTGGGGATTTAAAAAATAGTAGTTCCTACTTAAAAATCATGCATACGTACATATATATTTCTAATGACTTTTTAGGTAAGTGAAGACTATGTTTATTTTTTTTGACCCCTTACTTTTTTTTTTACTTTGTTTCAGGCCTAAGAGGTTCTATTTTTCCCATTCTAATTTCTTTTTCTTTCTTTTTTTTTTTTTGAAATGAAGTTTTGTACATCATGAATAAGATTTTGGTACACCAAGATCACAGATTTATAGTTAGATGGGATTTTAAAAAGAGTTTGTTGTTTGTTAAATATACTTTTTTTTTTAACAATCTCCATCCTTTTTCATCTCTGCAGCCTTTGAACTTTTTATCACCCTCTTTTCCTGAGCATTTTCTCTTCTCTATACTTTTGTGATACTGATTTCATCTAGTTCTCATTCCTACCTGTCCATCCCTTCTCAGATTTCTTTGCTAGTTCTTTTTCAAGGTCATATCTACTAATTGTGCATGTCCCCCAAAGTTTTGTCCTGAGGCTTATTTTTTCCTTTTATGCCATCTTGCTTAGATATTTCATCATCTTTCATGGGTTAATTTATCATCTTTTTGCATATAACTCCTTGATCTATATGTCTAGTCCTAACCCTACCTCTGAGCTCCATTCTTGCATCAGTAACTGTCTTGAACATAGCCAACTATATGTCCCATAGGAATTTCATATTCAAAATGGCATCATTTACCTCCTTAAAACTCTTCTTCCTAATTTCTCTATAAAGGTATCACTATTCTCTGTCACCCAAGCTAAAAATTTGATTCCATCCTTGACTCTTCTTTCATACTCACCCCACAAATAAGATTTATTGCCAAGTCTTGTTTCTGCACTCATTATGTCTCTTACACAATTCCCTTCCTTCTAATCACAAAACCATCATCTTAGTGCAGTCTGCTAATACCTTATGTTTGGACAATTACAATTCCTTTTTTTGTTTGTCTTCCTGCCCCACTCCAATCCATCATCCAATTAGCTGTGAAAGTGACCTTTCCAAAGCCCAAGTCTGACCATGTCATTCTCTCTATGAGATAAATTTCAATGTCTCCCTATTAACTTCAGGATCAAATATAAAATTTTATGGCATTTTTAACTCTTCACAATCTGATTCCTTCTTGCCTTTCCAGTCTTCTTACATTTTATTTCCCTCTATAAACTCTGTGCTTCATATATTGATACTCTGCATGTCAGTTTCCAAAATTCTATGGCTGTATAGTTCATTGTAAGATGAGGTAGTAAAGCTGAGATCAAGTCTGATTTCTAGCAGAGCAGTAACTAGGGAGCTCCTAGGCAGTTGGAATCAGAAAGACTGAAGTTGAAATTAGCCTCAGAAATTTGCTAGCCATGAGACCCTGGGCAAGTCACTTAATCTCTACCTGTCATGGTTACTTGATCTATAAAATGGCTCCTATTCTGCTAGGGTTATTGTGAAGATAAAATATGATAATATTTCTAAAGTCCTTCACAAATTTTAAAGTGCTATATAAGTGCTAGCTCTTGACATTTTTATTATATATCCTTGCTATGTAATGCTGAAAGACTATGCATTATAAAAGAATTGAAAATGCATAGAGGGTATTTCTTGGGAGTTTCTGATATTTTGATAATTATAAAGTCATCTATTTTTGATGGTCCCTTATTTTTTCAAACTCATTCTCAGGTAAAGGAAAAATTCATGTTTTGGAGCACAAGCTTATATACACTCAAATAACAATTATAATTTAAAATGACAAAGATGATTGTTGGGAGGGCTATAGGGAAAGGGAATATGTAGTTGTATTGTTGGTAGAATAATTGATATAATCTTTTTGTTGAACAATTTGGTAATATGTGACAAAGCATACAAAAACAATAATCTCTGACCCAGCATCAATTTTACTAAGGCCAAATATAAAGGATATTAAGTGAGAAGAAAAATGTATGTTAAAAATTATTCATAGCAACTTTGTGAGAACAAGAGTTTGGAAAAGAAAACACATTATATAATTAAAGAATGGCTGGCTTGACTGTACTATATTATACGAATAGGATATTTCTATGCCCTAAATATTATGAGTAGGAAATATGGAAAGATGATCAAAAAGGTATAGAGAAAAGAAAATTAATTCACAACTTATAAAACTCACAGCAACAAAATATCATAAGTACATAGATATAAAATATATGTGAAAAGAAATAAAGAAAAATAAGATATTTTATCATATAAATGATTATATTTTTTCTATTTAATAAATATAGAGTTTGGAATTTGTGGTTTTATTTTTTAAAATTTGGTTTGCTTATTTGTTAATTTTGTTGAGATTATTATTACTTATACCTTTATTAACAATGAATTAATTTTGGATTCTTCTTCATGTGACAACTCTGTTATATTCAGATTTGTAGTACAATTTGAATTGTCATCTATTCAAATCTACCAGTCAGCCGCAATCCAATGATACTGCATCATGAAAAAATTATGGTACATGAATGTAATAGCATGCTCTTAAGGTATACATAATGTTAAAGGGATTGATTTCAGAGAAACCTGAAAAGACTCCAATGAACTGATGCAGAGTAAAGTGAGCAGAATCAGATGAACAATTTACATAATAAGATCAGCACTATAAAAAAGAAAAAACTTTAAAAATCATAAGTACTCTGACCAATGCAATGACCAATCATGACTCCAGAGGATTGATAACAGCCTGCTACTCATTTCCTGATGGAAAAGTGATTGATTCATGATGAAAAATGAGAACATATATTTTTTACCGTGGTCAATGTTTTGCTTGACTATGTATATTTGCTATAAAGTTTTTATTTTTTCCTTCTATTCCTCCAATGGGATTGCAGGAGACAGTAAGGAGAAAAAAAATAGTGTTAATTTTTAAAATACAATTTTGTTTAGGAAAAAGACATTAATGTGAATTTCCTCTTTCACTAAAAATTGCATGATCTTGGGACAAGTCTCTTTATTTCCTTCATTCTCAGTGTCCCTATTTGTGAAAGAGAGGGTTAGATTAAAACACCAGAGTCCTTTAATTCTAAAAGGAATTAGCCTTTTTAGCCTTTCTTTGTATTTTGAGCACTTAGCACAGTGTTTAGCACTTAGATGCTTAATAGGATAATAGACATAATTAATTCTATGGGGGAATCATCCAAGGAAAAACTCAAAAAGGATGGTCCTTTGGATTCTGTTGGAAGAAACTTGGGATTCTGATGGCAAGTTAGAAAGGCAGAACAATAAGCAAGATAGACCATCCAGACAACTAAAAGTCATTCAAAGGAATATTTTAATGAGTTAAATACTAATGAATATATTACATATGAAAATGGTTAATCCAGGATCAAACCTCATTCTACAACAGAAAGTTATTATAGGAAAATGTCTGCATAAATATGATATTTTTAAAAAAAACAATGTCAGAATATGTTCAGACTTAATTTTAACATAATAGAATCTCCTTGGGGAAGAAACTTCTTTAGTAAGATAATTGTAGGAAACCTTTATCTTTCAAACCTTATTCATTACCATAGATTACCATAGTATAAACAATGTAACAAATATTTCAGCTTCAACTCCTCATGCCCTATTGTATATCAAAAAATAAATACAGGAGAAACCTTTCACAAATGTAATGAATATGGGAAAGCCTGCAATCAGAAAAAATACTGAAAAACACACAAGATAATTCATATTGTAGAGAAAAGCTTTTGGTGTAAAGAATGTGGGAAAGCCTTTAGCAATAATCACCACTTGTCTCAGCATCAAATAATTCGTACTAGAAAGAAACCATTTGAATATAATAAGTGTTAAAGCTTTTAATAGTAAATGAAGCCTAACTGAACATCATACAGCTCATACAGGACTGGAATTATAAATGTAATACATGTGAAAAAGCCTTAATCTGACATGCAAACCTTCATGGACATGGAAAGAAGCCCTTTGTATGTAAAGAATGTGGGATAGCCTTTAGCAAAGAGATATATCTTATTAGATATAAGGTAATTCATACTGGAGAAAAGCCTTTGGGAAAAGGAAAGCTTTTAGAAACTACTTTTCCTTTATGTAACAACTGAAAATTTATATTACGGAGAAGCACCATAAATGTAACAAATATGAGAAAGCCTTAAACAAAAGACATACCTTAAAATTAATAAAATAATTCAAAATGAATAAAAAGCCCTTAAATGTAATAAATGTGGGAAAGCCTTCAGGAACAAGATATACCTTAATACATATAAGTGATTCATGCTGGAAAGAAACTCTAGAAATTGAATGAGTATAGGCAAGCCTTCAAGTAGGTAGAAGGCACACATGTAGAAACATAAGATAGAAACATTCTCATACTCTAGATGGATGTTTGCTTACATTGTGTTTCCTTTATCGGATATGTCTTTCGTGTAGATATGATTTTTCTTGCACAACAATAATAAATTTGGAAATATGTATACATATATTCGATTTGCCAAGTATTTTAACATAATTAACATGTAGTGGATATCCTGCCATCTAGGGGAGGGGTGGGGAGTTGGGGGGAAAAATCTGTAACAGAGCTATGTAAGGGTTAATGTTGAAGAATTACCCATACATATGTTTTGCAAATAAAATAAAATTAAAAAACAAAAACAACAACAACAAAAAGAAACATAAGAGAGAAGCCCATTGGATGTAATGAATATAGGAAAATCTTCATCAATAAATACCACCTATAGCAACATTAAACAATTCATACTGGTAAGAAACTTTATAAATGTAATGAAAGTGGGAAAGCCTTCAGCATGATTGGCTGCTTTCAAACACATAATCTGGAGAGAAACATTTTGAGTGCAATGAATGTAGGAAAGGCTTCAGGTATAGATCAGACTTTTTATGATATCAAAAAAGTCATATGGAAGAGAAACTCTGTAAATATAGAGAAGTTTTCAAGTGGTTCATCTCTTATATAACATAAGATATTCATGCTAGAAAGAAGCCCTATAAATGTGTTAGGATAAAGCCTTTAGACAGAAGGGAAACCTTGAAATACATAGAAGAATCTATACTGGGGAGAAACCTTATGTATGGAGTGAATATGGAAAAATCTTTAGGAACAAAGGAAGTTTTAATGCACACAAGAAAATTTATACTGGAAAGAAACACTTTGAGTGTAATATAAGTGGAACAGCCTACACAAAGATGAAATTGTTATATATAATAGAATTCATAGTTCATAGATACCCGTTAAACATGAAATGAGGAAAATTTGCATTGCAAAAAATAATGGAAATTATATTAAAGAGAAACCTGATAAATATGGCTTGGCCTTTGGTTAGAAGGGAAACCTTATTAAAAACTTATACTTGAGAGAAATGTTTTTAAGTGTACTGAATGTGGGAAAGCTTCCAAATGATGTAGACACCTTAAGGAATATTAAAATTCATGCTGGAAAAAAACTTTCCAAATATAAGAAATTTTGGAGTAGCCTTTAGGAAAAAAAGCAGTTACATGTTGAAGGGAAATGTGTTCAATGCAGTGATTGTGCAAGCTTTGAAATGAAATAGAAAGATTAAAGTCTAAAAAAAATTAGGGGCAACTAGGTGGATTAGTAAATAAAGCACTGGTCCTGGAGTCAGAAGACCTGAGTTCAAATCCAGTATCAGACACTTGATACTTATTAGCTACATGATCTTGGGTAAGTCACTTAACCCCAATTTTTTAAAAAATAAAGTTGAGACCATCCTCTTCAGATCCTATGTACTGGTATCCCTTCCAAACAAGTTTTTTAAAATTTTGAGTATGATTATCCTCTTACTTAGGAAAAGACTCAAAGGAGTCTTATATTTACTTAAAGCAACACAACTAGAGCATGGTAAATTCAAAACTGGACTCTAACTCTTTTGAAGTCTAAAGATTAAAAAAAATACAATGCTGCTAAGATTCTATCAGAATATAATATGAATCAGCTATGTAGTCTATACTGTACTATACAATTCAGTATTCCCCAAAGAAGGATTAAACAAGGTTCCAAGCTGCATGGAACTACTAACTAGTTAGAGAAAAATATGTGTTATATTATGTAATAATTTCTAGATGTATATTAGGAATTCAGGAAAAGGAAAGATCAGTACATGTAGAGTTGCCAGGAAATGTTTCATAGAGGAGAGAGTAATTGAATTGGGCCTTAATGAATGGATAGAGTTTATATGGATTACAAAGTGGTGGAAGCTGGGTTCAGAAGAATAGAACAGTATCAGTTTAGACACAAAATGAGGAAAGGACATGGTTTATATGGGAGGAACCAAATGACCAACCTGGAAGGGTGATGAAAGAAGGGGGAGAATTAAGGTTATCAAGTATTAGACTTGATATGGGAAAATTATGAATTTCTCAAAAAATGGTAAAGAGAAATAGAATTAAGGAATCAAGGAAAAGAGATACCAAGGAGAATTTTGCCCTTTTCTTCTCTACTCCTGTAAGACTTCTATGCAAAAAACCAACTAAACAAAAAATCCAATAATTCACTTCATTCAATATTCACTTCATAATGATGGCCTAGCCAAACAGAATCTTTTACTTATTAAGTTATAATTTGTCTATATTCAGTATATGACTAAAGAGGTGGGTGACATATCACAACAGAATGAGTAGGGGATTGAAACAACGCTTTCAGAATAGGGATGAGTATGTTTTTGAGGCAGTTTTTATTGCCACTTTAGGATTTCATTTTGTATAACTGACAGCTCAATACTTGGCATTAAAACTGAACATAATTAAAAGCTATCAGGTGGTATTAGACTTGGAGTCAAGAATATCAAATCCTGCCTCAGAAACTTACTAGCTCTGTGATCTTTCTTTCTATATCTCCTCATCTGTAAAAAGGGGATAATAGGGGCAGCTAGGTGGCGCAGTGGATAGAGCACCAGCCCTGAAGTCAGGAGGACCTGAGTTCAAATTTGGTCTCAGACACTTAACATTCCCTAGCTGTGTGACCCTGGGCAAGTCACTTAACCCCAATTGCCTCAGCGAAAAAAAAAGGGGGGATAATAACAGCATGTACCTTCCAGGATAGTTGTGAGGATCAAATAAACTAATGTATGTAAAATGCTTTACAAATATTAAAATACCATTTGAATGATAGCTACTATTCTAATTTTCTCTTCAAAATAGTTTAATTAAAAGCAAGACGTATGTATTGTATGCTGGGGTGGGGATTTGGGGGTGAGGTGGGAATTATTCTTTAACAAAAAGGCTGCCAGATGACATGATGGTATACTTAGAGAACCCTAGAGACTCAACTAAAAAACTACTAGAAACAATTCACAACTTTAGCAAAGTTGCAGGATTCAAAATTAATCCACATAAATCATCAGCATTTTTATATATTACCAACAAAGTTCAGCAGCAAGAGATACAAAAAGAAATTCCATTCCAAATAACAGATGATAGGATAAAATATTTGAGAATCTATCTGCCAAGGAAAAGTCAGAAACTGTACGAACTAAACTACAAAACACTTTCCATACAAATAAAATCACAACTAATCAATTGGAAAAACATTAAGTGCTCATGGGTAGGCAGAGCAAACATAATAAAAATGACAATACTACCCAAACTAATCTACTTATTTAGTGCCATACCAATCAAACTCCCAAGAAATTATTTTACAGATCTAGAAAAAATAGTAGCAAAGTTCATTTGGAAGAACAAAAGGTCAAGGATTTCAAGGGGATTAATGGGAAAAAAAAGGCAGATGAAGGTGGCCTTGCTGTACCATATCTAAAACTATATTATAAAGCAGCGGTCATCAAAACCATTTGGTACTGGCTAAGAAATAGAGCAGTCGATCAGTGGCACAGGATAGTTTATCAGGACAATCTAGTCAATAACCTTAACAATTTAGTGTTTGATAAACCCAAAGACCCCAGCTTTTGGGATAAATACTCACTATTTGGCAAAAACTGCTGGGAAAATGGGAAACTAGTGTGGAAGAAATTAGGGCTTGACCCATACCTAGCACCACATACCAAGATAAGATCTAAATGGGTTCATGATCTAGATATAAAGAGGGACTTTGTAAGCAAGTTAGAGGAACGTAATATAGTTTACCTCTCAGACCTATGGAGATGGAATAAATTTATGTCCAAAGAAGATCTGGAACTCCTAATTGAGCACCAGATGGATAATTTTGATTATATTAAGTTAAAAAGTTTCTGTACAAATAAAACTAATGCAGACAAGATTAGGAGGGAAGCATCAAATTGGGAAATCATCTTTATTTAATGGTTCTGATAAAGTCCTCATTTCTAAAATATATAGAGAATTGTCTCATATGTATAAGAATTCAAGCCACTCTTCAATAGATAAGTGGTCAAGGGATATGAACAGACAATTTTCAGATGATGAAATTAAAACCATCTCTAGTCACATGAAAAGGTGCTCCAAATCACTATTGATCAGAGAAATGCAAATTTAGACAACTCAGATACGACTACACACCTATCAGATTGGCTAAAATGACAGGAAAAGATAACGATGAATGTTGGAGGGGATGTGGGAAAACTGGGACACTAATACATTGTTGGTGGAACTGTGAACGGATCCAACCATTCTGGAGAGCAATTTGGAGCTACGCTCAAAAAGTTATCAAACTGTGCATACCCTTTGACCCAGCAGTATTTCTACTGGGCCTATATCCCAAAGAGATCTTAGAAGAGGGAAAGGGCCCCACATGTGCCAGAATGTTTGTGGCAGCCCTTTTTGTAGTGGCAAGAAACTGGAAACTGAAGGGATGCCCATAAATTGGAGAGTGGCTGAATGAATTATGGTATATGAATCTCATGGAATATTATTGCTCTGTAAGAAACGACCAGTAGGACGATTTTATAGAGGCCTGGAGAGTCTTACATGAACTGATGCTGAGTGAAACGAGCAGAACCAGAAGATCATCATACACAGCAACAACAGTATTGCATGATGATCAATTCTGATGGACATGGTTCTCTGCAACAAAGAATTGTCTCAAACGAGTTCCAATTGTTCACTGAAGAAAACCATATACACCCAGAGAGAAGGATATGAAATATGGACCATAACGTAACATTTTCATGCTCTCTATTGAGGTTTGCTTGCATTATGTTTCCTTTCTCTGATTTTCTTTTTTTTTTTCTTGTAGATTGGATTTTTCTTGCACAACTTGTCAAGTATTTCAACATTATTAACATGTAGTGGACTTCCTGCCATCTAGGGGAGGGGAAGGGACTGGGGGTAAAAGTTGTAATGGAAAGCTTTGTAAAGATCATTGTTGGGGCACTACCCATACATATGTTATACAAATAAAAAGCTTTAATTTAAAAAAAAAAGTTGCCATATGAAAAAGGGATTAGATTTCTTCTGCTTGTATCCAGAGTCAAATATTAGAAACAATGAGTAAAAATTCAGAGATAACATTTGGTTTCAATACTAGGGTGAGACTAGGTGGTGCAATACATAGAAAATTAAACTTGGAGCTAGAAAGACATGAATTTGAATCTAGCCTCAATCACTTAATATCTATGTAACCCTGGACAAATCACTTAGCCTCTGTTTCCAAATCACTTAGCCTCAGTTTCCTTATCTATAAAATGAGGATAAAAATAACAATTTCATTCTAGGTATGTTGGGAAGGTAAAATGAAATAATTTATGTAGAGGACTTTATGAGGATTAAAGTACTACGTAAAAGCTAGCTAAAATAGAGAAGAATACAGGCTCTGGAGCTAGGGAGACCTGAGTTCAAATACAGCCTCAGATACTTACTAGCTGTGTGATCCTAGGCAAGTCACTTACTTTCCTTTTGAGACTTTCCAAGTCTCCTCTTCTCTAAAAATACTTCCTAAGATTGCTATAAGGATCAAATGAGATAGTATTTGTAAAGAACTTTTTAAACTTTGAAGCATTACATAAATGCTTACTTAAGCTTTCTAACTATCAGAAAGTAAACTAGGTTGCCTCCAGAAATTTCTTGGATGCAGGGGATATATAAGCAGAGGGTAAATAACCACTTTTTACAAGATCTTGTATGAAGGAATCCTTGAAGAGGGAAGGACAAATCTATGACTGCTTCCAAGATAAGAAGTGTAATATGGTGAAATAAATAATAACTTTGGCATAAGAAAACCTGGATTCAGTCCTAGATCTGCCACTTTTATCCACATGATTTTGGAGAAGTTACTTGCTATTGCTACATCTTTAAGTTGTTTAATACTGTCTCTTGAGGGCTTTGAGAATCTTTGGTCCCCAAAAGCTCTAAGCAGAAGTTGATGGAGGTATCAGATAAGATTTCAGTTGAAACTGAAATGAGAGGTGGGAAGGGAAAGGAAAAGACAAAACAAAACAAAACAAAACAACAAAAAAAACTAAACAAAAGGAAAGATTGAGTAAACCTGCAGATATAGAAATACATATGATGTTTCAGGAAAATATTAGAAGTTTAGTTTAGTGGTAGAGATTTGTTTAGGGGAATAGTTGAAAATATGAAGATATAGGTAAGGTCCAGATTGTGGAGGGCCTTAATGCCTATCTTGTATGCTAGTCATGTATTGATTTTTCTGTTAAATTTTCACAAGGGCAAATTGCTCTTTTCAACAGTGAGGCAATTTGAGGCAATTCCAATAGACTTGTGATAGAAAGTGCCATCTGTAACCAGAGAGAGAATTATGGAGACTGTATGTGAATCAAAGCATAGTACTTTCACCTTTTAATTATTGTTTATTTGCTTACTTTCTTTTTTTCCCCCATTTTTTCCCTTTTGATATGATTTTTCTTTATAGCAGTTTTTTTTTTGTTTTTTTGTTTTTGCTGAGGTAATTAGGGTTAAGTGAGTAGCCTAGTTAGGAAGTGTTAAATGTCTGAGGTCAGATTTGACTCAGGTCCTGCTTACTTCAGGACTGATACTCTAGCCACTGAACCATCTAGCTGCCACTGATATGATTTCTCTTTATGCATCATGACAAATATGAAAATATGTTTAGAAGAATTGCACATATTTAAACTATATTGGATTGTTTGCTGTAATGGAGACTGGAAATGGAGAGTGAGGAAGAAAAATTTGGAACACAAGGCTTGCAAAGGTGAATTTGAAAACTATCTTTGCATATATTTGGAAAAATAAAATATTAGTAATAAAGAAAAAAAATTCACAACATCATAAATTTAGAGCTGAAAGTATCTTAGACGTTACCTAGCTTAATTCTTACATTTTACAGATGAAGGAAATGGAGCGCAGAAAAAGTTATATTTGTTCAAGTTGATGAAGATAGCAAGTCACAGAGCCAGGAATCACACTGAGGTCTGCTGTCTCTTTGTTTAGGCCTCTTTCCACTGTTCCTTGTTTTTTCCTTCTTATTGACACTTACTTTATATATTTTCTGAGAAGACAATTCCTTATAATTATACATATCTTCTATTGTGCTATTATCTAGCCCAGGAATACTTATTATTTGTTGCCTGAATTAATTGAATGCTTTATAATTGTTATTATGAAACAATAAAAACAATGTCAAATGTTAAATAAAACACACATCTCAGAATACAGTTGTATATTCTTTTTATTATATGAAAAGCAAAGATTATAGAAACATATTTAAAGGCAATTTTGACAAAATAAATTAATGAAAAGGATCAAGGATTCATCAAAAACAAATGTCAAATAATTGATAATTCACACCTTGATGCCAGGAGGTAAGAAAACATTTACTTATTGGATGTCTGAAATGACAAATCAAATTATCTATCTTCAAAATGTCCCATAGTGATCAATACTAATCTCCGTCCCAGATATATGCATATATGTACATATATACGCATATGTACATATATATATATTTATTTTGACCATCTCACTCAAATAGCTGTTATTACTTGTACTGAAGATAAATATTGAATCATTTTATTCTGAAAAGAGATGCTGAACAGATCACATAAGAAGAATGGAAGAAAATAATGTAACTAATAGTCAGGAGTACGTGTGTAGTTGATATGAAGGCTGAAAATCTGATTAGACTATGGTCCAATTGGTCTGGCAGAAACTGACCTAGAGTAAGTGAAAGCTAGCCCTCAAAAGATTGAGCCCGAGAAAGAGAAGACAATGCTATAATAGTTCACAAAAACAGGGAATGAGAAAGAAAACTTAGAAGAAGAGTGAAGGGTGCTGGGCTGGATAGAATGGAAAATAACTTAGGGTTTCACTACAGAAAAAGAATCAGTTAATCAGTAGATACCATCTATACTCCAGGTATATTAAGTATTGTGAATACAAATACAAAATCAATTGTCTTCAAGTTATTCTATTCTAGGGAGAAGTGATGATGGTAGTAGTAATGGTAGGATAAAAAATATTCAAAGATAAATGAATATAAGATGTATACATATATGTATATTCATATATGTATATAATACAAATATGTATAGATGTATATATGTGTGTGTATGATAAAAATGATGAGACTAGGCTGGCATTTACAACTAGGGAATTCAATAAAGTTGTAGCTGTGGTGGTTGAGCTAATGCTTTGAAAGGCATAGGTAGACAGTGCATTCAAAGACACAAAAGGCAGGAGAGGGATTTTTTTGTAAGGGAAACAAGAAGTAGTTCAGCTTGACTGGACAGACTATATGAAACAGTAAGCTGGAGGAAGAAACTGAGCAATCCCCAAGGTAAATCATCATAAAGAATAAAGTCCCTTAGTTAATCTTGCATAATTTAGATAAGGAAAGGCTTTTGCAGCAGTGATCAGGAAATACACATATTCTTAGGTTCCAAGTCTTATGATTTGGCCTAATATAAAATGATTTCTTTTTTCTTCTTTTGAGTGATGATTTTTTTCTTATATCTTTCTCTCTATAATTATATAGCAATTGTCCACACATTCAAGAATCAGGAATACATAAGAATATATTATAAAATTCCTTATTCTAATCCTTTGCCTTGCTCAGAAAATAAATTTATGGTTGAAGAGCTATCTTGTAAGATTTTTCCAGTAACAATCAATTTTATTGCTTTTCTAAACCGTGGGTAAAAGAAAGCATAAATCAAGGGGTTCATGGCTGAGTTATAATAAGCAAACCAACAAAGGATTTCATAAATATAGGCAGGGGTGATGAAGCCTAAGAATGCATCAATCAATGCATCAATAGAATAAGGTAACCATGAAATCAGAAATGCAATCACTGCAATGCCCAGGGTTTTGGCTGCTTTTCTCTCCCTCTTAGACACTCTGGCTTTGTAACTCTCTGAGAATGAAGATTCCCCTTTGCTGCTTGTATTTTCAATCTTTCTAGCTTGGAATTTAGCTACAAGAAAAATCTTAGAGTAAAGTATGACCATAACCAGGGTGGGAATGAAAAATAACAAAAAATCTACCAGCACCCAATTTTGATTCACATAAACCTGACAAGTGCCTACACAGGTGACAGCACTTATTAATTCCTCCAATCCATCATCATTGGCACCTGTGTAGAAAACAGATCCACTATAAGTAATGGGGATGATCCAGGAGAGAGCAATGCATAGCCCAGAAACATTTACTGTGAATTTGGTTGGATAAATCAGAGGATCAGTGACAGCAATATATCTATCAATGGAGATGAAACACAAATGAAAGAGGGAAGCATAGCAAAATGCTGTATCACCACAGCTATGAAATGTACAGAAAGTTTCTCCAAAATACCAGCAACTCTCTACCGATCTCACCATGCTGAAGGGCATCACCGTGGCTCCCACCAAAAAGTCAGCACAAGACAAGGAGGCAATGAGAAAATTGGCTGGAGAGTGCAGCTGCTTGAAATGAAAGATAGAAATCATAACCAGGAGGTTTCCAAATACTGCAAGCATAGCTCCAGAGCCAAACACAACATAGAGGATCACCCGAGGTCCTTGGGAATAAGGATTTTTAATACAGGACCCATTTACATTCTCAAAGCAGAGCTGTACAGCTGCAGGCTGAGACTCAGAGCTGATATTCATGAATCTTCTTTTAGAAACTTGGAGCATCTGTGTTCTTGATGACCACAAAATTCTCACTTCTACAAAAAGACACATTACATTTAAATTTAAATTAATTAGTTATTTATTAATTTTTAAATTAAAATTTACTGACTTTATTAAATTTAAATTAAATTTATGTCCAAAAAATTCTCCCTATTACCTCACCCAAATGCATAGTGATCTTTTCCAGTTTCAACTCCAAATTTTTATATATAATCACAAGAAGAATTTAATTGTATTTTCTTTGTTTTCAGCAAATAAATGAGAATAAAATAAATTATAAACTTGAGCACATCCACTTTGGATGTGCACAAGCAGAAGAAACGCCATACCTGCTCCTATGATAGCATTTCTTCTTATCTTCTAGTTCTGTACTTTGAAGAACTTCTTTGTCAAAAAAGCTAGGAGATATGACATGATTATGCTGCTGCTGAATCACCTTTTATCAGAATTGCCTCCCATGTGTTGTCAAGTTATATTAATGCCCAAAGCACATTTTACTTTCACAAACTTTGTTAAAGACATCTCCTCTACTGAAAACCCTTAAGACAGAATCCCTGTAGTGTAAGGTGTGAACTGAGAAGAAAAACTTATTTTTTTTTTCAGAAATCATTATCTAGAAAGTTTTCCTATAAAGCTATAGTTTATATTCCAGTAAAATATACACATATGCATACATATACACACCTATGTATGTCAACACACATTTACACATATGATGATACAAATGTGCCTGTATGTACATGTATGTTTATATACATTAAATACAAATGACTACATAATATGAACTTTGCATACACATATATCCATTTCATGGATAGTTTAGGCCAAAATAATAGTTACCAGGTTGCTGTCCACTTTATTGATCCCCAAATATTAATAATTCTACAAATTTATATATGTTATAGAAATACATACATAAATAAAATGTTAAATACATACATGTTCTCTAAGTACATGCAGTATAAATATGCATGTGTATATAGGTTTGTATGCATATACCTAAGCATATTTGTTGTACAATATGTATTATGCACATGTGCTTGCATATGTTTATGTTTATATTCATGTACATATCTGTGTGCATATTATGCTTATATGGAGGAATAGTATACTAGAGGGTAGGAAGCTACTTTCAGACTCAAGAAGATCAGGATTCAGAGTTACTATATGACACTTTCCAAGTTGTAGAACAGGTACTGATCTATATTGGGAGATAGAGCTTGCTATGTTAAAGAAATCACAGGTTTGGTCAAAGAAACATACAAAAAACCACACTACCAACAACCCATACATACCTGTATTAATAATTCTTATGTTAATATTTATGTATAACCACAAATCCAAGCAAAGATTTGCAAAGTTTCCATCCAACATCTAGGACTTAGCACAGTGCCTGGAGTTTAATAAATGCTTATTGACTAACTGCCAACAACAGAGACTCAACAAATTGCTCATAAGAAAGAAACCTAGCCAGAACTTGGCAGTGGTTCTCAGTGATTCTCTCAGGTGGCTTCTTGTCCATTTACATTAACTAAATAAGAAAAGACAATCTTTTCAGTTTTCTGGGCAGAAGCTTCTTAATCTCCAATGAAATGAAATTAGTAATATGGGTTAAAAATGTATCTTCAGTCTGCTTAGCTTGAAAAACGCAAAATTTAGGGTCATCTAGTTGGTGCAGTAGATAGAGGACCAACTCTGAAGTCAGGAGAATCTAAATTCAAATCTGGTCTCAGACACTTAACACTTCCTAGCTATGTGACCCTGGCCAAGTCACTTAACCCCAACTGCCTCAGGAAAAAAAAAAAGTAAAATGGGAATACCCCAAAGTTGTTGTGAAACTCAAATGAGATATTTGTAAAGCACTTAGAATAATCCCTGGAACATAGTAGATGATTAATAAATACTAATTTCCTCCTTTCCTTCCTTCTTTTGTTTTAATTGCTCATTGATAGGCTGAGACAATATAATAAAAATGACCATACTAAATTACTTAAATTAATTAATTTATTCTGTGCCTTATCAAATTACTAAGAAATTACTTTGTGAAGCCAGAAAAAAAATATTTTAAAAATTCATTTAGAGGAACAACAGTAAAAGTCAATTTAAGGGGGAAAAAAAAGGAAAGAAAGGACACCTAGAAATATTTCATGTCAAGCAAGTATTTTCTTTTTCCTGTGCATTCATAGGTCCAGTATTCAAATTCTAACCATTTCTGACATTCATATGTTGCTTATTTTCTTCCTTTTCATCTGGCATATTCATATTGACATTCTCAGCCTGCCTCCAGGCAATGATGCATTGGAGTTCTCTCTAAAAACTACCTCTGCCTTTCCCTATTTTCCCTTTGAATTTAGTGTATGTCTACAAGTGTGTTTATGTATATACCTGTGCAAACATCTGTGTATGACACCTACCTTTGTCTTGATAAGATGAAAGTGAAATTCATGTGATGCACTTTCTTCTTAGCCATTCTTTTATATTAGCATATTTCTTGTTTTCACACCTTGATTGTGTAAGATAACTGGTTTCCCTTTTCTTTCTCTTTTCTCCCCTAATATATTGCCTTTTTATTCCCTTTACTTTAAAGAACAGCAAAATAAAACAAAAGTCACCTTCCAGAAAAATCTGTTTTATTTAAATATCTCCATACCCTTGGAAGACATTTAGTTTTAAAGAGATAATTGTTCCTTTCTCTTTTTGAGATTGCAAGCCTATCTTAGTCCTATAGCCCTTTCTATTTCCTCAAATCTACTTACTTTCTAAGATTTTTTTTGACTTTTTCTGTTTACATTTCAAAGTTTCTACCCAGTTCTCTCCTTTTCCTCAAGAATGTTTGAAAGTCAGTGACACTGGCACCTTCCCACATGGCTAAAAGATTTAAATTTTAAATGATAGTATAGACAGGTTTTGAAACTACAGTGTTTGAATGCATGCCATTGCAAAATTACAAACTTTTTTTCATATTTTTATTTGTGTTTTCCATGGAAAGCCCCAGATATCCTGAGGGAAACTTTGTAGGGTACCAGATATTAGATGGTTTGATCAGTTTTTCAACACTTTTCCCCTCTAATGTAGATGTCTGTCACTGACTATTCTGGGCAGTTCCTAACCTGGAGTGGAAATTATGAAGTGAATAGATGGATTAACATATTTAGTCCACCAATAAAATATTAATTAAGCATCCACTATGTGAATGGTATTGTACTAAATCCTAAAACTATAAAGATATGACAGTCCTTGCCCTCAAAGAGCTTACAGTCAAATAGAGGAGATAATTTAAAAATATCTGTGTACAAATAAGCTATATATGAGATAAATTTGAAATAATCCACAGAGGGAAGGTACTAGAATTAAAGGGTTTAGGAAAGGCTTCCTCTAGAAGGTTAAATGTTATCTGGGTCTTAGAAGAAACTATATAATCCAAAGGTAGGGATCAAAAGAGAATTCCAGGCATGTTAAATTGTCAATGAAAGTGACCAGAGTTAGGAGATCTGTCTGGTTTAAGGAATAGCAAGGAGGTTATAGGATTGAAGAATTTATGAAGGTTTAAAGGGTTAAAATATAAGAAAACTGAAAAAGTAAGGGGAAGGAGAAAAAAAGGGAAAAGTATGGAGGAAAGGTTATAAAGGGCATTGAATGCCTAAAAGTAGGTTTTGTATTTAATCCTGGAAAGAATAGGGAATCTCTAGAGTTTATTGAGTAGAGGAGGCAACATGGTTAGACCTTTGCTTTAGGATGATCACTGACAAGTGAGAAAACGATGGACTGAAGTGGAAAATTACTTTTGTAGGGAGACCAAATCATTGATGATACATATCTTCAAACCCTAAAGTGAATTGCTCTCAATAAGCAGCAATCACACATTTTAGATTTTAACGTTACGACAATAATTCTAAATAATTTAATTAACAATCTTACAGTTCTCATATGAGATAGCCAAATTGTCTTAGTTATAACTTTCTCTAAATTTGCAAGGAAAATAATTTCTTTAATTATCTACTTCCATAAATTTAATTTGCAAATTATCAGTTTATAACATTCAAGTTTCTAGATAATAAGTCAAATTTGGGTTCTATCATCTCAGAAAAAACTTACAACTTATTAGTATTTACTTATCATTCAGTAGTGAATGATAAGAATGATTTTTTCTTTTTCCCTATTGCAGTTATTGCCATGTAGATCTGGTAGTACTCAAAAGGGCTTGAGCTTCCCTCTTCTGTTTCCTTAATTAAATCTCCCTTTTGTTCTAGGAAGAAAACAAGACAATTAAGCAATTACAAACAATAAAAAATAGTATCCCTTTGCCCTTTGGTATTGCCCTTTGCCAATATGTCAAAACATTATTGAAATAGTCTAGATGTGAGGTAATGAGGGCCTCTATCAGGATGGTAGTAATATCAAAAGAGAGAAAGAAAAGAGATGTTAAAATTGTAAAATTGCAGACTCTGGCAAAGATTGAATATAGAAGGTGAGAGAATGAAGAGTGGAAGGTGATACTTGGGTTTTGAGTACGGTTGACTGGGAGGAAGGTGGTATTCTTTATAGTAACAGCAGATATTAGGAAGAGGGTAGGGTTTTGGGGAAAAGATAATGAGTTTAGTTTTAGATGTGTAGAATTTGAGATATTTATAGGATATCTAATTTGAGCTATTCAAAATATGAGACTGGAGGTGAGTGGAGAGGTTAGGTAAGAGCATTTGAGGACATTCAGCATGAAGTTGACAATTGAATTCATAGGTTCTGATAAGATTGAATTAAATAGTAGAATAGAGAAGAGGCCCTAGAACAGATATTCAAAGAGAAGCATAATCTAGATGAAGATCTGGCAAAGAATTAGAAAGAGTAGTTCTCTACTTAAAGAGAACCAGATTGGGACAGTTAGGTGGTGCAGTGGATAGAGCACCAGCTCTGAAGTCAGGAGGACCTATGTTCAATTGGTCTCATACACTTAACACTTCCTAGCTGTGGGATCCTGGTCAAGTCACTTAATTCCAATTGCCTTGGGAGAAAAAATTAAAAGAAAGAGAGAGAGAGAGACAGAGACAGAGAGACAGAGAGATAGAGAAAAGACTCAAAAAGAGGGTGATAGTGTCAGATGCTGCAGAGTTGTCTGTGATAGTTATTGTTCAAAAAGTTAGGAATGTAAATACAAACAGAAAATGTGTTTGGTACTAAAGAAAATTATTCTAATGGAAAAAAAAAGATAAAGGGATATTGTAAAGGAAGGGGAGGTATGGGAGGCTGAAGAGACTGCAGGAAGTTTTGTGGAAATTTGGTTTCTGCCAATAAAAGACAAAAGTCTCATTTATGCAGTTAGTAAGAGAAAAGGATGCAATCTAAATTTCCAGCGGAATGGTATTGGTCAAAGAGTGGGGCAATAGTAAGGAGACTACAGGAAGCAAAATGGCTGTGATTGTCCAATATGGTATCTCTGTGGGCATTTATTTGGTCATTAGGGAATGGGAGGAGTGGTTGACTAAAAAACCAAAAAGATGAATCACAATGGAAAGGGAAGGAGGTTGACTTATGGAAAATTAAGATGAACTGTGGGTATAGTCAATTCTACTACAATGTTTGTTTTGAAAATATGAATTTGTTGCAACACAATTAATATATTAGGGATTTGAAGATAATAGAAAATTTCTCTTCACTTATATGAGATATCATCCTCCAAAGTAGTGAGAAAACACAGAAAACTTTACATTTCACAATTACTTACAAGCTACACCTTTTCTGATCCCTACTTCCTCAACAAAGTTCAGGTCTTTTTAAAGCAGAAGTGTAATTGTTATTGTTTATCTCTGATGCTGTGAGGACTGTGCTGATGCTGGTCTACCCTTCTTGTATCCCCTTTGCTTCTTTATTTTCTATTATAGCTGAGGCTTTCTAGCTCAGAATTGAAGCCCATGGAGATATGTGACAAGGTTATATTCTATAGTATAAAATCCTTTATTAGTTAACCTAATTGTATTGAACTGAGCAAACAAAGTTGACTAGTTAAGTACAGGATATATACCCTCTGGGTAAGAATAATAGAGCATAGTTGAGATAAAAATAAGTTGGCAAACACTTTAAGGAGCCTCTTGAGCTGATATCCTCTGTAATGTTTCCAAGGTGTATATACTTCCCTGAAAGAAGTAAAAAAAAAAAAACTTTTTTTTTTAACATAAAGAAGGGAAACCCCACTACCTACCAGTTATAACTTGATTCACTCTAGTCCAATGCTTCAAGTTTGGAATTGGAAAAAAAAATCAAGAAATTTGTTGACCCTCTTCACAAAAGGTAGTTTAATTGGCTACAGTATGAAAATGATATTCAGAAAGAATATAGCATTAATTCAGTTCAGAGATCCTGTGTTGACCATATGGGGATGCCAGTTAAACATGAAGGAGAACAACTCATGCTCCTTTGGGGCATTTTGTACCTAAGTCACAAGGAAAGATAATTGTGAGGGGAAAGACAATAAATTCTGTTTTGACATTTTGAATTACAGAATATATATATTTGGTTCAGTGCACTCAGAATTATAGAATATATATATTTGGTGATGGTAGTAAGGTTGGATATATAGATCTAGAAGTAATCTGAGTAGAAAAGATAATGAATCGCTTAGGAAATCACAAGGTTCACAAAAGAAAATATATAGAAGGGGCAGCTAGGTGGCTCAGTGGATAGAGCACCAGCCTTGAACTTAGGAGGACCTGAGTTCAAATCTGGTCTCAGACACTTAACATTCCCTAGCTGTGTGACCCTGGGCAAGACACAGAATATAGAAGAACTCCTTGGTGTGTATCTACAGTTCGGAATGAGATAGGGATATAGCAAAAGATTGAGATGCAGTGGTCAAAAAGATAAGAGGAAAAACCATGAGAAAACAGTCTAAAAAACAGAAACAAGAGGTTATCTAAGAGGTGGGATGGCTAAGAGTATTAAGAACAGCATAGAAGTAGAGTGGGTGATGACTGAAAAATGACCATTGGGGATTGGCAAATAAAATTGATAGGCTTGGAAAGAATAGATTCAATCTAATGACAAGATCAGAAGCCAAAATGTAAAAGGTCTAAACTTGTGAGAAAGAAGAGGAAATGGAAATAAGAAAATAGAGAGTATTTTGAGTTTTACTATGGGGTATAGGACAACAGCTTGAGGGAATGGCAGAGTAAAGTGATTTTTTTTTTAAGGATAGAGAAATCTGATCATGTTTGTAAGCATCAAAGAATTATCCTAATAGAAAATGAATATTAGAATCCATGCATTCAATTGGAGATTAGATATCTCTAGGAGATAGCATGACAAGAGTTCCCATAACAACCAAGAATGGCAAGGGTGCAAGGGAGAGAGAATAACCAGATTTTAGTAGTGAAAAGTGGCCAAAATAAGGGCAGGTGGTATGATCAGCCCTCATAACTTGGTACATATATTGACTCTAGCCACAGGATACCATTTTTACTTTTGGTTGCTTCTTACATGAATTAATATTTCTAAATGTGAGGCAAAATAGAAAATAGATAAAATAGATTTTTAAAAAGAGTCACAAATACAAAAACATAAAAATGGAATTGAGGAAGGAAGCCAAATTTAAAATGTTAGAAGCACTTTAAAAGATAATAGGATTATAAATAGTCAGAAAGGACCAGTTTAGAAATGAATCAAAAAATATTCTAGGCACTGTGCTAGGGACTAGATAAACAAATGCAAAAGTGAGATAGGTCCTGATGCTAAAGAGCTTGTCTTCTCAGAGATATAGTATGTTCTTATATAAATAAATACAAGACTTATACAAAATTAATATAAAATAATATGGAGGTTGGAGGATGGTTAATAATTGGGGGAATTGGAACAGGACTGTTGAATGAGGTGGCACTTGAAGTGAGTCTTAAAATGATTTGGGGGTGATAGGAAAGAAAAATGGAGAGAAAGCATTAAAGGCACAGGAGACAGCCTTGCAAAGGTGACAATATATTTTTATTATTTGTTGGCGATGTGAATTTAACTTAATTCAGTCTTTAAAACAGTAGGGAAAAAATCCTAAGTGGAACTGATATTGAATGGGCTGGAGAAAATGAGAGGGGGAGGAAGATCGGTGGTCAGAGGGAGGGGGTGAAGGAGAGGGAAAGAAAGGGGAGGAAGTCACAGAAACAGAAACAGAGAGAGACACAAAGAGAGACAAAGAAAAAGAATATTTAGATACATCACAGATAAATTTTAAAAACAAAAGAATCATGGGCAAGGTTTTTGCAAAAATGTAATAGTGTAAATAAGTGATTTTTTACTTAATTTCAAATACTAACCCAAGAAAGGAAATAGAATAGAAAATGCTATGAAATAGGAGGGAAAAAAAAGAAACAAGAGAACCTAGGACTAAAAAACAAAAGCAGATACCAAATGAGTAGAGGCAGGCATCAGTGGGAAGCTGTGAAACCTTGTGAAACTTAGCAAATGAATTTTGACCAAATGTTTATTAGGACTGAAATTTGAAGTTTATTATCTAATGTAAAGAGTAGCAAAATTTTTACATATTAAAAAGTCCTTAATCTTAGATTTTTCCACTTTTTGATAATAAATTCCATTCAAATGAATTTTAATTTCTTTTATCTGAAGCTTTTACCTATTTAGTAAACAAGTCTATTGTTGAACCGTGACCTCTGGAGATTTTCCCAGTGACAATCAGTTTAACCACGGAAACCAAGGGTAAAAGAAAGCATAAATCAGAGGGTTCATGGCTGAGTTATAATAGGCAAACCTAACTAAAATTTCATAAATATATTTTGGGGTGATGAACCCTAGGAAAGCATCAATTATTGTTTCAATAAAAGAGGGAAGCCATGAAATCACAGATGCAATCACAATAAAACCCAGTGTATTTTTCTGCTTTTTTCTCCCTCTTGGATACTCTGGCTTTGTAACTCTCTGAGGATGAAGATTCCCCTTTACTACTTGTGTTTTCAATTTTTCTAACCTGTTGTTTAGTTACTAGAAAAATCTCACATTAAGAAATGACCATAATCAGAGTGGGAGTGAAGAACAACAGAAAGTTTATCAGTATCTAGGTTTAATTCTTAGCAATCTGACAACCTCCTACCCAGGTGAGGACATTTACTAATTCCTCCAGCCCATCATCGTTGTCACCAGTACAAAAGTGAAAAGATGTAAGTTCTAGTGTAGCCATGAGAATGTGATGCAGACCAAGCAAACATTTGGAGTGAACTTTGTTAGACAAGAGAGTTGATGATAACCATACATCTCTCAATGGAGATGAAACACAAGTGAAAAATGGAAGAATAATAAAATGATCCACCAAAACAAGAGTGAAATTTATAGTAACTCTTCCCAAAGTACCAACAATTCTTCAATAACCTCACCAGGCTGAAGTGCATCACGGTTGCTTCTGCCAAAAAGTCAGCCAAGGAGGCAATGAGAAAATTGGTTGGATAGTGCAGATGCTTGAGTGAAGGATTGAAATCATGATCAGAAGATTTCTCAAAATAGCTAGCCCAACTCCAGAGCTAAAAGCTAGGTAATGGATGGCTGCGGATCCTGGGGAGTAGGGAATTTGAATGCAGGACCCACGGATGTTTTCATAGCACAGCTATACAGTTATAGGCGAGGGCTCATTGCTGCTGCTATTAATCATTCTCTCTGAATCTTACAGAATTTTCATTAACATGTATTTTTGGTGTTATTGACATCTCTAATTTCCTCTTTAAAGTAAAAGATGCATTGAATTAATGCCTTAAGAAATCTATCAGTTGCTATTTTTTAATAATTATTACATCTTTTCCATTGATATTATAAAGTACAAATCCTCTCATATATATTCAGAAGATACTCATGTAACTTGGAAATATGTTTGCACCTAATCTTCAAGTCAATTCAATTAACAGACTCAGAAAATCTCCCAGATTTCTATGAGCATGTATAAACACCTTAGTTACTTATCTAAAAAAATTTCCCTTTGATCCTTTAGTTCTTTACTTACGAGGAAGTTCTCTTTGTCAAACAGTAAGATATGATGTGATTACCCAACTGAAAGTTCAGCTTTTATTCCAGTGTTCTTTCCCACGGTATCAATTAACAGTTAATATCCAAACAGTTAATATCACTCTGAAAGCATTTAGGAAATCAACCAAAGAAATCCTATCTCCTCAGAACTGGCCAAGATTGATTCCCTACAATATGGAGTGTGAACTGAGGAAAGAAACTTTTTTTTTCCAATCATTATAAGAAGAAAAAAAAGAAAAAAACAAAAAACAAAAAACCTCTGCTTAATCTATAGAAAATCTCTTATCCATTTAATTTTGCAATATATACACTTCTATTCACATGTATTTTGTTTTATGCATTTCATTATATAATGGGGAATGTACATTTAAATGATGAGCATTTACATGTCACTTCCAGGTTTGCTAAGAACTTTATATATGCTATCTCTATCCTCATAATACTATGAAATAGATGCTATACCTCCATTTTACAGATGGAGAAACAGACTGAGAGGTTAAGTTACTTGCCCATGGTGACATACTTTAAAAGTGCATGATTGGCAGCAATTAATCTCAAGGGTTTTTTTGCTTCTTGATTCCTGCATTGGGTTCACTGATGCATCTAGATGCTTTTTTTAAATTAATTTTCCAAACAATAGAAAAATTCTGTGCACATATTTGGTCTCATAAAATTTTCCACAAAGGCTATAGATTTATGAAGCATGATAGAGCCCTAAAAATTAGTCAGCCCTAACTCTTTTTTACTTAGGTCAGAGAGAGGACTGTGGAACAGGCAGCTATATAGTGAGTATGGGAAATAAAAAAAGCACTGCAGGAAGAGTCATGGGTTCAAATCCTGACAATGTCACATAGGCATGTTACAATCACTTCATGTCAGATTTGAAGCTTTTACTAGATTCCTTCTAATCTCTATGCTCTAACTCTTTCATCTTTGATAGATTTTATGAGTATCCATGCCCTCTGATACTTTCTTCCCTTTCCCTTTCATTTTTTCTTTTCCTTCCTTTTCTTTTCCTGTAACTCCAGTTCTTTTCCTCCAACTTTTTGATTTGATTTTCCTTTAAGATGGTAGCAGTACAGACCAACAATCTACTCTAATTTGTTCTCTGCTCAGCTGTCAAATAGATCATCCTATTCATATAACCTCTCTATTCCATAAACTCACTGGATAACTGTTACTTAGAAATATGACATCCTAATATAACATCATGTTATATGAAATATAATATTCTAAAAAACTTGGCTGCTTTCAAACTTGTCACTCTTCTTGTAACTTACTCCCTTCTATATAATCTGGGATACTGTGACTAAGGCTCCTTGCGCTTTCTCCTACTGGACATTATTTTCCAGATTCGAATGTTTTTGCTATCTTTCCCCCTTGTGAGAAATGTTCTGCCTCCTCATCTCTGATTCCAATTGTCAACTAAGACCCCCTTTAAATATATATATATATATATGCATATATATATGTATATAACTAAATACAAAATAAGAAAAAAAGAAATAGAAAAAGCTGGGTAACAAGAGATTAATAAAAGCTGTTTAGAGAGATTGTCATTTGATCTTGGCAGAGGGGAAATAGGTATGGGCTACAAACTGTATACCTACTGATGGTCTGAGAGGATACTATAGCTTTCTCATGACACAGATCAAACTAGTTTATCTTTTGCCTATTTCTAGCTATCCCTAATCACTGAATAGGCATTGCCTCAGACAAACTGAGACTGGGGAAAGACGTTAGCTTAAAAAGGCCAATATCTCCCATTGCATTCAGGGCCAACACCAATCAACCTAACATATGTCTTGCCACAAGAATATTATGACTCTAAAGGAGAGAGTAAGGCTGATGAGTTTGCACAGTCCTGCTTCACTTAAATCTAATTTACTTGCAAATCAAAATATTACTGAAAGTTATAGGAATACACCTCATAATACAGATATTACATTATCTTGCTGGATAAATCACATATGGTAAAATACTTTTATTTTCACATTATAATAATCAAAAGAGAAAACTTGTATTTTCCCAACATGAAAACACTATATAAGAGCTACTTTTTTACTTCTTTACTCTTTACTGTAGCTTCTTTACTCTTCAAACTCTAATTTTGTACACTCAAGAGAAAGGCATATAAAAAATTCTTAATCAATAAATATTTATTAAGTATTTATTATGTTCCACACACAGTATTGATCATTGAGAATAAAAGTACATATCAAAATGGAATGTTTAGTCTTAGAATATAGTGAGTTCTCTTTGGGAGTGGCAAGGACTCAGGGTTGGGGTACTTAACCAATCAAAAGTTAATAAGCTTTTAATTATATGCTACTATTGTAATAAACTCTAGGGATACAAAAAAAAAAGTAAATCAGTGATCTCCTATCCTTTAGTAGCTCACCTTCCAATAGAGGAGATAACATCTAAGTGGCTAATATAAACATAAAATAAAAATTAAGCCAAAATCCTTCATTCAGAGTCTTCTGACAGGTAAAGCCATGATGGGAGAGTAAGGTAGGAACTTGTCTGAGTTCTCCCCCAAATACCTCCAAATATCTTTAAATATGACATTAAACAAATTCCAGAGCAGCAAAATCCACAAAAAGACAGAGCAAAACAGTATTCTAGCTTAAAACAGCTTATAAGGTTGATAGGAAAAGTCTGTTGCAGCAGGGTGAGCATGAAGTGCAGTCTAGTGCAAGCCATGTCAGTACAGCTCTGGCCTCAGCAAATCAGGAGCAGACCTTGGGATGATTGAATCAGTGGCAGCAATGCAGTTTCCAAACCTTTCCATCCACAGACACCACACCACCACAGACAACTTAGAAGGTCAGCAGGAAATCTGTCACAGCTGGATGAGAATGGGAGCACAGATTTGTGCAAGCTACCCCAATACAGTCCTGGCCCCGGCAAACCAGGAGCAGCCTTACCATAGAAAGTTATTATGAAGACAAGGGAGATAATAACATACATTCAAAAGAAGGCAGCACAGTCAACATTTTTTCATCCAAAGCCTCAAAAAAATATGAACTGGTCTCAGGCCACGGAAGAGCTCAAAACGTATTTTAAAAATCAAGTAAGAAGGGTAGAATAAAAATTGGGAAGACAAATGAGAATGATGCAAGAAAATCATGAAAAACAAACCAACAGCTTGGTAAAGGAGGCATAAAAAATACTGAAGAAAATAACACCTTAAAACATGCATACATATATTCGATTTATCAAATATTTTAATACAATTAACATGTAGTGGACTTCCTGCCATCTAGGGGAGGGGAGGGGAATAGGGGGGGAAATTTGTAACGGAAAGCTTTGTAATGGTCAATGTTGAAGAATTACCCATACATATGTTATGCAAATAAAAAGCTTTAATAAAAATTTTAAAAAGGAAAAAAAAAGAAAATAACACCTTAAAAAACAAACTAGACCAAATGGTAAAGGAATTACAAAAAAGCCAACAAAGAGAAGAATGCCTTCAAAAGAAGAATTGGCCAAATGGACAAAGAGGCACAAACATTTACTGAAGAAAAAACTCCTTAAAAGTAGAAGTAGACAAAAACTATGTATGATTTAGCTATTCTAAAATATAAAATGATCCAAGACAACTCTAAAGGACTTAAAATGAGAAATGTTATCCACATACAGAGAAAGAACTGATGGTATTTGAACATAGATTAAACATACTTTTAAAAGCTCAATTAGTTTTCCTTTTATTAGAGATAACATTAATTATAGCCAACAAGCATCAAAAGTCAGAAGGGCAAAGATAGCTTCCTTCAATTTCTACCTCAAAATATGAATGTTTTCACTAAATAGAAAAAACTCTAATGAGATACTAAAAAGACTACTTTATAATCAGTTCTTTTTAGGAATTAAAATGGATCTAGGATTAGGTTTCCTACATAAATGTATTTATCATTTAAAGTTCATTAATTAGGGCAGACCTGATATGTCAACAGGTTCTAGAGAATTTCTTCTCTTGAGGACTTCTACTGAAAAGGATAATGATATATGTGGGAAAGAGGGACACATTACTTTTTTATACATATTAAAATATATGTTAAATCCAATATGTATAAACATATTTATACAATTTTCTTGCTGCACAAGAAAAATCAGATCAAAAAGGAAAGAAAATGAGTAAGAAAACAAAATGCAAGTGAACAACATCAAATAGAGTGAGAATATTATGTTGTGATCCACATTCAGTTCCCACAGTCCTCTCTCTGGGTATAGATGGCTCTCTTCATCACAAGATCATTGGAGCTGGCATCAATCATCTCATTGTTGGAAGGAATCACATATATCAGAATTGATTGTCATATAATATTGATGTTGCTGTGTACAATGATCTCCTGGTTCTGCTCATTTCACTTTGCATCAGTTCCTGTAAGTCTCTCCAGGCCTCTCTAAAATCATCTTCCTGATAATTTCTTATAGAAAAATAATATTCCATAACATTCATATACCATAATTTATGCAGCCATTATCCAACTGATGGGCATCCACTCAGTTTCCAGTTTCTTGCCACTATGAAAGGGATGCCACAAACATTTTAAGCATACTTAATATTTTTTCCTTGAGGGATTTTTTTTAGTTTACATTTTCTTTTACAGCATGACTATTAGAGAAATGTTTTGCATGACATAACCTACATCAAATTGCTTGCCTTCTCAATGAGGGAAGCGGGAAGCGAGGAGGAGAGAGAATTACATTCTTGCTAAATGTTTATTATATGCCAGATGCTGGATTAAGTACCTTACAAATACTAACTGATTAGATCAACAAAAACATTGGAATATTGTTAGGTGACTTGCCAGGGATCATGAAGCTAGTAAGTGTCTAATGCTGGATATGAACACAAATTTACTCCATGCCTAGTGCTATATCCACTGTGCCACCTAGCTACCTGTAGATAAAAACTAATTTTATGAAAATATTTAACAAAATATGTTCAATTAAATGGTTCATAAAATGCAGATTAAGTCCTCTAGGGAAACTTTTAAATTATCTCATAGAAAAAAGAAATCACAAAATTATATAATCCAGAATAGAGCTGAAAATATGTCAGTGCTACTGATACAGATGAATACAATTGTTAACTACAGAATAGAAAATTATTCCAATTTCTTATATGTGAAAAATTTAAAAAAACTTTAAAAGGAAGAAAAGATAGAGATGTTTTTGGAAGGAAGCATAATAGACAATATATTAGAGAAAAGGCTTTAGATAAGATTATAAAATATTGATTAGAGAAAAAAAATTTTACTCTTTGGTACAAGGGAAGAATAATGAACAAAAGCAAATGTCAAATAAGAAAAAGCAGGAACAGGAATGTAACTTGAAGATAGCTTGAAGACAGCACTACTCACATGTATTTTGTCATGATAAATTTCATTAAACATGAATCCTGAAATTGGAGTTTAGATTGAGTAAAAAGAACATGCTTTCATCTAATAATATTTCACCTGTTCCATTTTTAACTTTGTTCCATATTTTAACTTCTTGCATCTAAAACCTTAATTTTTTTCAGAAAACAAATTTATTGTTGAAGAGTGACCTCTGAAGACTTTTCCAGTGACAATCAATTTGATTGCTCTTCGAAACCAAGGATAAAAGAAAGCATAAATCAGAGGATTCATGGCTGAGTTATAATAGGTAAGCCAAATGAAAATTTCATACATATATGCTGGGGTGATGAACCCTACAAATGCATCAATTATTGAATCAATAAAGTATGGAAACCATGAAATCAGAAATGCAATCATTGCAATGCCCAGGGTTTTGGCTGCTTTTCTCTCCCTCTTGGACACTCTAGCTTTGTAACTCTCTGAGGATGATTCAGTTTTGTTGTTAATACTTTCAATCTTTCTAGCCTGTTGTTTAGCTACTAGAAAAATTTTACAATAAAGAATGACCATAACCAGAGTGGGAATAAAAAACAACAGAAAGTCTACCAGTACCCAGTTTTGATTCATAGCAATCTGACAACCTCCCACACAGGTGAGAGCACTTACTAATTCCTCCAGTCCATTATCATTGGCACCTGTATAAAAAAGTGAAAAACTAAATGTAATAGCAAGGAACCAGGAGAACAGGATGCAGATGCCTGAAACTGACAGAGTAAATTTGGTCGGATACACAAGAGGTTCAGTAACAGCAATGTATCTATCAATGGAGATGAAGCACAAGTGAAAAATAGAACAATAACAAAATGAACCATCAAAAGATGAGTGAAAGTTACAGTAACTCTCCCCAAAGTACCAACAACTCTCCACAGATCTCACCATGCTGAAGGGCATCACAGTGGCTCCCACCAAAAAGTCAGCACAAGCCAAGGAGGCAATAAGAAAATTGGCTGGAGAATGCAGCTGCTTGAAGTGAAGGATTGAAATCATGACCAGAAAGTTTCCCAAGACAGCCAGCACAATTCCAGAGCCAAGAGCCAGGTAGAGGATGACTCGGAGTCCAGGGGAGTAAGAGATTTTAATGCAGGACCCATTGATGTTCTCATAGCAGAGCTGTATAGCTGAAGTTTGGGACCCATTGCCGCTGTTTATCATTCTTCACTTTCAATGTATAAGTATCTTTGATTTTCTTAGTAATCACAGAAAAATTATCATTGACATTTTCAATAGTCCTGAAAAAAATGTATGTATGTGCAAAGTTCAATACTATCCTTCATATATTATGGTCCATTTCACTGAGATAATATTTGTAAAACATTTAACACATTGCCTGGCACAGCAGGCATTATATATATATATGTTTAATCCTTTCTCCCTTTGCCATAAACAATGAAGCCCTAATTCTCAGCCATACTCAGTATAAGTCCATTTAACTCAGTAGAATGCTTCCCCTAATTTAAAATCTCTAGGTAAATACCTTTGAATAAGTCTCCTAAGGATCAGCATCAAACCATACCATCTACTTGGTAATATTTTCCTCTCATCCTCTGATTCCGTACCTCTGCCAAACTCCTCTGAAAAGTTCAGTGAGATACTTAAGGATTCCTCAGATCACGGGTCACCTTTTATTTGTCTTTCTTCATGGTGTCAATTCTGACTTAATGCCCAAAGTACTCCAATCTTTTGGGACTTCATCCAGAGAAGTGACAGCAAACTTGTAAGATACAATCCCTATAGCATTAGGTGTGAATTAAGGGAAGAAACTTTTTTCCAATAATCATTAGTAAGAAATAATTATTCTTTTACACTACTATTTACTGCATTGGAACATAAATGATCTGTTTAATTTTGTCATATTTGTACATTTCATATTTGCTTTTTGTTCTTGTTCTATTGTTTTCTTTTTGTTGTATGTTCTATGATTTGTCTGTATTCTATGTTTTTGATGGTTGAAATCATGGAGAATATACTGCTATCTTGTGTGTGTGCATGTGCTATGTGTATATGTATGCATATATGAAATGCAGGTATATATGCTACTATATACATGTAGCTTTGTATGTGTGCATGTGTTTGTACATGTTATTAAAACTGAAAATTTAACTGTCTTTTAGGAGGCCTTACCTACTTTTTATATATACACATATATGAATATACATGTATACACATATATAGTTATCTTTCAAAGTTTCTCCTGCTCATTAATTTCTAGTTTCTTAGGTATTAGCTCCCATTGTAGAGCTTATCTCCTTAATAACATTTTAGATTTTTTTCCATTGCTAGCTGATCCCCGATTGCAAACATGCTAGCAATTTTTTCTTTCATAATTCAAGTCTTTTTAGCTTTCATATGCCTAAAAAGGTTTGGATTCATTGGAAGAATCTTAGAGAACCATTGGTCATTTCCATATGATAAAAAAGCATCAGAGAAGGATATTGTTGAAAACTCTGAAAATATATATAATGTTTACATATGTCCATATATTTCATCAATGTGAGAAACTTTCACTCAAGACATGTCTTTATACAAAGCACATTGGCAACTACTATATAATTTACAGTCTTATAGAGTTCCTGGGGGAAGAATTGGAAAAGGTATTGAGAGGCTAAAAGACTTTTTCAGGAACCAGCATGTGGCAGAACTCAAGTCTTCATAATTACAAAGCAAGCCTTCTTTCTACTATTCAATTCTGCCCATTCATATATAGTTGCCCCAAAGTATTTGGACAGTTTTAAGCTTTAGCTATAAATAGCAATAAACTATAGCTTAAGACTATACTGCGACTTTAATAGCTTAAAATTATAATAACACTATATGTACAAATTATACACATATGTCCATTTATGCACATATAAAACATCTATATTGAATGTGTACATAAATATAATATGCATATATAACTTGTACAAATACACACATTTATACATATACTTATGTGCATTATATAGGTAATAGCAGAATAAGATGTTAGAATTAAATAATACCCTGAAATCTAAATGACCAATTGACCTCCTTGGTGAATTTCTGTGTGGCGTAAAGAATTCCACAACTTGTCTATGAAATGAGAAACCAAACTTGAATAAGACTTCACAATGGTGCCTGCCTTCAAACTGTATTCTCTGGTGATATATTTACTCAACAACTGCAATTGATTGGGGTTGGGATGGACTGCACCTATTCATTCTTATTTGTTCTTCATTTTTTTTATTAAAGCTTTTTATTTGTATAACATATATATGGGTAGTTCCCCAACATTGATCTTTACAAAGCTTTCCATTACAAATTTTACCCCCAGTCCCCTCCCCTCCCCTAGATGGCAGGAAGTCCACTACATGTTAATAATGTTGAAATGCTTGAGAAGTTATGCAAGAAAAATCCTATCTACAAGAAAAAAGAAGAATCAGAGAAAGGCAACACAATGCAAGCAAATGTCAATAGAGATCATGAAAATGTTATGTTGTGGTCCATATTTCATTTCCCTCTCTCTGGGTGCATATGGTTTTCTTCAGTGAACAAATGGAACTGGTTTGAGACAATTCTTTGTTGCAGAGAGCCATGTCCATCAGAATTGATCATCATGTAATACTGTTGTTGCTGTGTATGATGATCTCCTGGTTCTGCTCATTTCACTCAGCATCAGCTCATGCAAGTCCCTCCAGGCCTCTCTGAAATCGTCCTGCTGGTCGTTTCTTAGAGAGCAATAATATTCCATTACATTCATATACCATAATTTATTCAGCCACTCTCCAATTGATGGGCATCCCTTCAGTTTCCAGTTTCTAGCCACTGCCGAAAGAGCTGCCACAAACATTCTTGCACATGTGGGTCCCTTTCCCTCCTCTAAGATCTCTTTGGGATATAGGCCCAGGAGAAATACTGCTGGGTCAAAGGGTATGCACAGTTTGACAACTTTTTGAGCATAGCTCCAAATTGCTCTCCAGAATGGCTGGATCCGTTCACAGTTCCACCAACAATGTATTAGTGTCCCAGTTTTCCCACATCCCCTCCAACATTCATCGTTATCTTTTCCTGTCATTTTAGCCAATCTGACAGGGGTGTAGTGGTACCTCAGAGTTGTCTTAATTTGCATT
>JAJPUD010004397.1:53247-69608 GCA_023553655.1 Myrmecobius fasciatus | reverse complement strand
TTCAAAAATGAAGGATAAACAACAGGACAGAGAAAAAATGTTGTATAGTGGAAGGACAGGCTCTTCAGCATCAAACAATCTGATTCTGTTCCTTTTTCTACTACTTAATATTTGGATTTCATTAGGCAAGTGCTTTGCTGTTTCTGAAACTCAATTTCTTTATTTTCAAAACGAATGGGTTTGAACAGTCAAAGTCTTCTAAATCAAAACCCTATATTTTTTCTCTTTATACACTCTAAAAGCTTTGAGAGCAGAGTCTTTCGCTTTTTGCTTTGTATTCTGAGAACCTGGCATTGTCCATTGAGATTTTTGCCACATCTGGATTACATTTCTCTTTTATTTATTTCAATAAACAAGGTACGGGGGCCCAACGACCTCTAAGGTAATTTGCCTTACCTCAGAGACAATATCATTAAACTTTTCAATTTCAACAGAAAAAGATTGAGTCAAGTTAGGAGGAAAGCTTTGTAGTAGCTCAATAATCTTGAAAGTATTTAAAAATAGTTTTCTAGCTGCTGCCTGATTATTTAGCATTATTTAGGTTTTTTTCAGTTATATGTGATTCTTTATGAATCTATTTGAGATTTTATTTGCAAAGATACTAGAGTGATTTACCATTTCTTTCTTCTGCCATTTCTAGGGAAATAGGATTAAATGACTTGTCCAGAGTCACATAGCTTATAAGTGTCTGAGGCCAGATTTGAACTCAGGAAGATGGGTTTTCCTAACTTCAGATCTAGTGCCTCGTCTAATGCATAGTCTAACTGTCCCCATTGAGCATGGTATGGCTACATCATTTTAATAAACATTTTTATCTCAGGAAATACAAGAGAAAATGTAGCAGTTCTTGAAATGGAAACTCAGCTAGATTCACTGGACACTAACATGAAGGATCCACTTCCAAAGAGCAATCAGAAAATGTCCAATTAATCTAAACAAGATTTAATTTTAATGCATCTTTGAGTTCATATTATATAATTTTCACATTGCATTTGAAACAAAAAAAAACCTGAGACTCATGAAGGTTAAATCTTGTCATATAGGTAGTAAGTTGGACTTCTGGAAACCTGAATTAATATGTGATATTTTGGGGAGAGGAAAATGGAGGGAATGTTGTGAACATCAGTGTTATGGAAGGAGATAGACATGTTTCAGAATATGAAATCTGGTATTGCCAGGGAATGTTGGAATTTGCATACATGGCTATTAGCCAGATATCAGTGGCCCCAATAAAGTGCTTTAAAAAAAATCCTAGTTCCCTATATTCTGGCTGGAGAAAGTCAAGATGAGGGAAGGACTGGGGAGCAACATAATGATTGTATGGCCCAGAAAATAAGCATTTTAGATTTTTTTTCATGAAAAAGAGGTATAAGCTAAACACTTTACCTCCAATAAAAATGTAGTAGACTTCTCCACATTAGTGTTATCATCCAGGAAATCAGTCCAACAAAGTATAATCAACTTGAAGGGTAGAAACATTATTTTGGGAGTGATGCCTTAGTAATATGTAACTGCTCTCCAGATAGTGGAGCCATTAGACAGCTGGATGTGAACCATGGAAGACTTGATTTTAACCTTGCCTTAGACTCTGGACACCTCACTTAACCTCTCTAACCCTCAGTTTCCTCATATGTGAGATGAGGACTTAGATTTGATGGTTTCTAACATTCCTTCCAGCACTAAATCTATGATTCTTCATGTGCCATTCTTATGTCTTTATTTTATTCTATTTCTCTTAGACTTGCCTTAGGTAGAGAACTATCTGTATAAGTATATAAAACTTTCTAATAAAAATGTGGATTGTCTCAGGTTTCTCAATAGAAGCTAGAAACTATAGGGAATGACATGGCTAGCATAGAACCAGATTATCTCTGTTAAGACAAATAAATGGCAGTTAGAAATGTTATGAAAAATTTAAGTTGTAAAATCTTTCTATGGCAATTGTATATTCCAACTGGGATATCACCCATTTTATAAAACTAAAAAGGAACAAACAAGACTAACCACTTACTAAACTATACCCAAATATTGAACAACAAAAGGTGAGAAAACTTTCAATTTCCCCTAAACCATAGACAAGCTCCTTTATAAAGAAAGAATAAGTTTTCTAATTAAAGCTTGGGCCTATCAGCTGTAGGATCTGGTTCCTACCAATGGGACTCAAGAGTGATATAAGACAAAGATTAAGTCATAAGGAAGACACAGTTTGTCACAGTCCATCATCATTGGAATCTGTATAAAGAACTGAAAAGCTAAATAATGGCAAGGAACCAGGAGAATAGGATACAGATCCCTGAAACTGACAGAGTGAATTTGGTTGGATAGACTAGAGTCAGTGACAGCAATATATCTATCAATGGAGATAAAGCACAAGTGAAAAAATGGAACAATGACAAAATGATACATCAAAACTTGAGTGAATTTGAGAGGATTTTCAAATGAATTGCATTTTAATAAGGGACAGCTGTGTAAACTCACCATCTGAGTTTATATGAAGATTATAGGAGTTCATATGAAAAGTATAACATAAGTAGTTGCAACAAACTTAATAGCATGTCCTGAGCAATAGTTTTACATTTATACATTTATATACACATACATGCATATATATTGCAAGTATAACCTAAAATTGGGCCAGCTAGGTGAGGTACTGTAAATAGAGTGCTGGGCTTGGATTAAGGAAGACTCATCTTTGTGAGTTTGAATCTGACTTCAGACACTATTTGTCTTAGTTCCTCCTCTGTAAAATGGAGAAGAAAATGGCAAACCACTCCAGCATCTTTCCTAGGAAAACCCCAAATGCATCAAGAAGAGCTGGACACAACTGAACAACAACCTAAAACCAATCCTGTCCCATATTAATTTTATGACTTTTTTAGATGATTAAAGTAGTCTCATGTTAATGGAATAAGGAAATAATTTTAAAAGCAAATTAGATTCTGCTGTTACTGCTGCATTGATAATATACTATTGAATTATATTGTTATTAATGAGGTGTGGTTGGTATAGTGGATGTAATTATGGGTTCTAAATCAATAAGACCTGAATACAAATCCAGCCTCAGACATTTGTAATCTTGGGCAAATCACTTCAATTCTTTTTCTCTGTTTCCTTAGCACTAAGGTGGGGTGGTGGTGGTGGTGGTGGTAATTATAGCACCTAATCTCTAGGATTCATGTTGAAAATCACTGAGAAAACATTTGTGAAATATTTAGCATAGTGCCTAGTAGGGAAAATATATAAATGGTTGTGACTTTTATTAATGAAGTAGTAGCATAAGAAACAAGGATAAAATGCATTTGCATTACAAAAAGCACCTGTGTAGGGTATGGTAACTTTAGGTAGTTTCTTCTTTTCAAATCCAAGGATAAAAGTAAGCATATATCAGAGGGTTCATGGCTGAGGCCACATAATAGGCAAACCAAAATAAAATTTCATAAATATATGCAGGGGTAATGAACCCTACAAATGCTTCAATTATTGAGTCAATAAAGTATGGCAACCATGAAATCAGAAATGCAATCACTGCAATGCCCAGGGTTTTGGCTGCTTTTTTCTCCCTCTTAAACACTCTGGTTTTATAACCCTCTGAAGATGACTCAGTTTTGCTGTTCATGCTTTCAATCTTTCTAGCCTGTTGTTTAGCTACTAGAAAAATCTTACAATAAAGAATGACCATGACCAGAGTGGGAATGAAAAATAACAGGAATTCTGTCAATACCCAGGTTTGATTCACAGAAACCTGACAACCTCCCACATAGGTGAGAGCACTTACTAATTCTACCAGTCCTTCATCATTGGCACCTTTGTAAAGAAGTGAAAAACTAAATATAATAGCAAGGAACCAGGAGAATAGGATGCAGATGCCTGAAACTGACAGAGTAAATTGATTGGATATACCAGAGAATCAATGATAGCAATGTATCTATTAATGGAAATGAAGCATAAGTGAAAAATAGAAGAATAACAAAATGATCCTTCAAAACAAGAGTGAAATTTAAGTAACTTTCCCCAAAGTACCAATAACTCTCCACCGACCTCACTATGCTGAAAGGCATCACAGTGGCTCCCACCAAAAAGTAAGCACAAGCCAACGAGGCAATGAGAAAATTGGCAGAAGAATGTGACTGCTTGAAATGAAGGATTGAAATCGTGACCAGAATGTCTCTTAAGATAGCTAGCAGAGCCCTGAGCCAAAAGTCAGGTAGAAGATTATTCAGAGTCCAGGGGAGTAGGAGGATTTAATGCAGGACCCATTGATGCTCTCATAATTCTAGAGCTGCAGAATGGGACCCATTGCTGCTCATTGCCATTCTTCTCTCTCAGCTTCTAAATATCTTTTCCTGGTAATCACACAAAAGTTATTATTACCATTTCCAATATACCTGAAAAAAAGATAAATGCATATCTGTACAAAGTCAAATACTATCCTTCATGAATTATGATCCATTTTACTGGGATAATATTTGAAAAGTACTTAACACATTCCCTGACACAGTAGGAACTATAAAAATGCTTAATCTCTTCTCCCTTTCCTATAAACACTGAAGCCCCTCTCCCCCTTTGTACTCAATAAGTGTCCATTTTACTCAGAACTGCTTCAACTAATCTAAAAACCATTAAATACATATTTTTGAATAAGTATACTAATGACCATCAGCAAGACAGACAAAACTTATCTGCCTGGTAACAATCATTATGTACCTGTGACAAGCTTCTTTGCAAAGTTCAATAATATACTAAAGAATTCCTCAGTTCAAGGATTACCTTTTATTACTTTGTCCTTTTTCATGTTGTCAACTCTGAGTTAATGCTCAAAGTACCCCAACCTTTTTGGATCTCAGCCAAAGAAGTACCAGAAAACCCCCAAGATAAGATCCCAATGGGTTTAGGTGTGAACTAGGAGAAGAAACTTTTCCCCAATAATCTTTGGTTAGGAATTTACTTTTTTTTGTTATTGTTTACTCTCTAGTTACATAAATTCATCCACTTTGTTTTGTAAGATTTGTACATGTATTTTTTTTGTTCTATGGATTTTTTATATTCTAATTTATGGTGAATTTACTGGCATTTCATATGTATATATACAATTCTCCTTCACACACATATTTGTATATGTATTTGTTTATACACACAAATGAAATGCTGGGAATTATTACACCTTCAATTAATTTTATTCATTTTTAATGACTTTTAATTGAATATACATTTTTTTCTTTGTGGTAATTAAAGAATATGGTTTTCTACATTTGCTAATGAAGTTTATGTCCCTACACAAGGTCAATTTTTGTAATCATATCATGAATAGTTAGAAGCCTATTATGTAAATTCTGATGGACATGCTTCTCTTCAACAATGAGGTAATTCAAACCAGTTCCAATTGTTCAGTGATGAAGATAGGCATATACATCCAGAGAAAGGCCTGTGGGAACTGAGTGTAGACCATAACATAGCATTTTAATGCTTTCTGTGTGTTTGCTTGAATTTTGTTTTCCTTCTTAGGTATTTTTTTTCTTTTTCTAGATCCGATTTTTCTTGTGCAGAAAGATAACTGCATAGATATGTATGTATATATTGGATTTATCATATATTTTAACATATTTAGCACATATTAGACTACCTGTCATCTAGGGAAAAGAGTGAGGGGAAGAAAGGGATAAATTTGGAACAAAAAATTTTGCAAAGGTCAATGTAGAAAAATTACTCATATATTCTGTAAATAAAAAACTTTAATAAAAAAAGCCTATCATGTCTAACTTTTCTAAAATTTTCTTTAAATCTCTAACTTCTTTCTAGGTTTCTTTTTTTGGGGGGTTGCTAAGCCTAAAGGGGTATATTATTGTCTATTTTTCACTGACTCTTTCTTCCTACAACATTTCTTTTAAATATTTAGATGCTATTCATTCTATTAAATATTATTATTAGCTTATTGTTTTGGGTACTTTTCAGCATAATGATGTTTTTCTGTTTATCTCTTTTAAACAAGCTGATTTGTTGTTAAGAACATGACTGCTACTTCTACCTTTTTACTTTAACTGAATCATAAGAGATTTTACTCCCACACTTTAATTGGTAACTATGCATGAATCTATATATTTCAATTGTGATTTTTTTTTGTTTTTTTTTTTTGTTGTTGTTGAGGCAATTGGAGTTAAGTGACTTGCCTAGGGTCACACAGTTAGGAAGTACAAAGTGTCTGAGACCAGATTTGAACTCAGGTCCTCCTGACTTCAGGGCTGGTGCTCTCACCATTGCATCACCTAGGTGCCCCTAATTCTGATTTTTTAAAACAGTGTTTTGCTGGATTCTTCTTTCTAATCCATTCTTTTATTATCTTCTGTTTCGAGTGACTTCAACCCATTCACATTTTATGATCATTAATTGTATATTGTTTTCCATTCAATACTCTTATTTTTTATCTTTATTTCTAGCCTCCTCTTTACAAAGAAATGGGTGAGAAGGGGAAAATAGACTTAGTACCATTTCTCTGCTAAATTAAATCTATTTCTACTCCTCTGCTCCTCTTTTCATATCCCTTTAATTTTATACTCATATTTTTATACTTTCCTTTCAAACCTCTTTTCATAATCATCACTTCATCATTAGATTTTTTTCTGTTATGATTCATATCTTCCTGAAAATACTTTCCCTCTAATACCCCCATTCTTCCTCTCTGTTCACTCAATTTCCTGTTGAGTAAAATGCATTTCTGCATTAAACAACGTGTTGATGTATATTACACTCTACTTTGAACATTTAAAATAAAAGTGAGATTCCAGTAGACTTTAGAGGGGAAAAGGATCCATGAAGGACAGATGAGTAGATAATGTTTTCAGGTAAGATAATTATATAATAAGTTTGTATTGAAAGGTATACACTTCAATATCTACCTCAAAGTATGTAGGTCCAAAGAAACAATCAGTTGTGGAGAATAGGATCATTTACTACTGCTATGGGAGACATCATTTTACAGCCACTCTCCCTTCATTGCTGAACTTCCAGTATTAAGTCAAGAAACACTTTATGATAAACGTTGTGTTAGGTGCAGGGAAGACAAACAAAGGCAAAAACAGGTACTGCTTTCAAGAAACTTGCCTTCTAATGTGTATGCTCTTTGCTTGTAAATTACCAGATACAAAAAAGAATCATATAAACTAGCTCTGTTTTTGGTTCTAAGAACCTCAGAACAATGATAACCTAAATCTTCCAGAGCATCTCCATTCCAAATGTCTATTAGATAAATCAAATTGTTCATTAGAATTTTTCAGAAAGATTTTATGGTCATAGATTTAGACTTATAAGTTCTAAATTGGTGCTTCTATTCTTAGAGCTTATTTGACTCCCTTGTTTATTCTTATTTAAATTTTCTTTGTTTCTTTTTCAATTGTCAGTATACAACTTCCTCCCAAATAGATTATAAAACATATAATGTATATATAAATATATATTTGTATTTATGTATATGTACGTTTCTATTATTGTTCTTGGTTGTCCAGTCATTTTGATCTCCATGACCGCATTTGAGATTTTCCTTGTAGCTCATTTAATGATGAAGAAATTGAGATAAAAAGGGTTATGTTTGCCCAAGATCACGCAACTAGCCAGTGTCTGAATCTAGCTTGAACTCAGGCCTTCCTGATTCTTGCTCTGGTGCTTACTCCCCTATACCATCTAACGACTCTATGTATATTATTAAAACATTTAATATTTTTCCATATACATCTCTAGTTTAGTTCTTAAATATTTATTATTTAAAACATGTGCACAATCTCTTAAAATTTCTTATACTCTTTAGTTAAAAAGAAGAGAAACTAAAATTCTATGAAATTAGTGACTATACAGCAAGTAGTAACAAAAATATAACATTGTTGCAACTGTATTTGATAATTGATAATTGATAGACAACAGTATAATAATAATATTTAAACTCAGAAAGATAAATCTTCCTGATTCCAGGCTCAGTGCTATGTTCTCTGCTCCACACAGTATGAGTTTGGTGAAATGTATAATGGGATAAGGTACAAGTTATTTAAGTTGCTTACTACCTCTGTGGTTCTGAAAAATCTGCTTAATGTATTTAGAATTCATCTTACTCCCTTGTAAAATGGCATTGCCTGTCTTGCCTCCTTAGCAAAGTTATAAGATTCTAATGAGATAGTGTTTAGAACCATTTTTAAAGAGCTAGATAAATATGAGATATTATTTCAGGAAACAATTTTCTTTCGTTTCTTTTCCTGTGAAACTGTACTGTTTCCTCTTATTTCCTTTCCAAATCTAAGACCCCATTTCTGCAGAACAAAAGAGCCATATGGCTTGTTTGGTTATTGATAGAAATGGCCTCACAATCAAGGACTATTTTTCAAAATGTTCTTTAATATTGTCTTTCAGACAAACAGTTTTCAGAAGAGAGAATGCTCCAAATGAAATTTCAGGACTTCTTTTAAATAATAATAATAAATAACTATTTGCACAAATCATAAGAAAGGTTATAATTGTTGACATCTATTTGTTTTCATTCCCATTTCCTAAAGAATGAGTATTACCTATACATTATTATATCTGATCTAGCTCTGCCTACATGTGGCAAGAGTTTAAGAGTGGAGGGACATGATAGACATGGCATCTCATCTTAGGGGAAAGATTCTTTTCTATTTCTTGCTTTTGGCAATTGGAGCAGTTCATTGAGGAGGAATCACTCTGAGGAATAGCAATTTTTAATTTTGATTTGATATCTGATTTAGAAATCCTAGAAAGTGGATCTGATGCACAGAAGTTACATGAGTGTCGTGGTACAGAAGACTAGGTAATGGTTATAGTTAATAGGAGTCTGGAGCATGATACAATAGGGGTTTATAACATAGAATATGAAACAGAGCACATTTGGGTAAACCCCCCTCTAATCATTTGGTATGGGGAAAGAGTCTGGTCCTTGATGCACCCAAATGTTGTCCATGAGCTCTCTCAATGTCATAGCATGCAAGTGTATCATGGACTCTATTTGTAATGACATTGTAATAACTTTTGATGATACTTCACAATCTGGAATGCCAAGTTAGAGACTGAATAGAGGAACAGAAAAAAGACAGGATTTGGAGTTAAAAAACCTCAAGCTCTGTAAAAGTAGTGTCCCTGCTGGTACATCATCACAATACACAAAAGATGATGTTTGCCTTATATTGGCTGAAGGCTTTATTAGCTTTCTTTCCAGTTAAGTAAGAATAGCACTTTTATTTTTAAATCTCTGTGATACAACTGGCTCCATGACTTAAGGAACATCTTGATGTTTGATGAACATTTTTACTAATAAATAGTAGGAAATACTTAAGGAACATCTTAATGTTTGATGAAGCATTTTTACTAATAAATAGTGGGAAAGATACTAAAATTTTGGAAGAATACTTGGTTTGGCAGCATCTAGGAATAAAAGAAAGGCCACATTTTAAAAAACAACATATTCTAATGTGCTCAACTCAGAGGTAAGGGAATATTGTATACTCCCTTTAGGGAGGAAAATTGAGATAGAAAGAAACACACAGATTATTTCCAAATTTAAAAAATACCTTTAGCACAGAAATACAAGTAGACGTGGGGAGGGACAAGGAATGGAGTGTTCTGAAGATTTTTTAAACTTACCATACATTGGCATGTATGTCCTATACGATCCAATTTTGTGGAAAAATCTCTCCTTTTTGTGGCTGTGTAAATAACTATTAGAATGATGATACCAATAGATTTACCTGAAAATGAACTTTTTTTTTCAATATTTTCTCTTTCAAGACCCTGAGGAAGGCTGCCAGAAACATGGCTTACACTCTAGGAGAAAAGATAAAATATACAAAATTCACTATAACATAAAATAGAATTTACAAAGTAAGTTTGTTTCAAAAGCACTGAAGATAGAGAATAGTTCATCTTTGATACTACTGATTACAACATATTCCATTTTTAGGAAATTTTTTCAGTTGTTTTGAGGCAATAAGTTGGCAGAATGAATGGAGCACAAGTCCTGGAGTCAGAAAGTCCTGCCTCCAAAGCCAGCCTCAGGTACTTCCTTGTAATGTGGTGATCCTAGGCAAATAACAATCTCTTCCTGCATTGTTTCCTCAGCTGAAAAATGGAGATAATAATACCTTTCTTTCATAAGTATAGCAAGAATAAAATGAGATAATATATGTAAAATATTCTACCAGCCTTAAAGTGCTATATAAATGCTAGCTGCTGCTATTATCTTTCTTTTGGTAATTTTACATAAGTGAAAATGCTACAAAGATAAAAGTTTAAAAATGTAAGTTATTTATAGAGAGACACAAAAAACAAATACAAACCATTTTTTCCAACTCTAAATCTATTTTCTTATTAATTGCCTAAGTATTGATGAGGGAAAAGAACAGCTTAATCCTTCCATTGAATACACAAAGATTTATTGATGCTTTCTGCTTTTATATCACTGACAACTCTGTCATGTCCCTTTTATCACACCTCATCTCTCAACCCAGAATACACCCTTCCTGGTAACAAAAAATATATAGTTAAACAAATATACAAAATACATTCATGCAATAATTACATTTGACATTGTAGCCAACATTCTACCTTCATATTTTCTCACCTCTTTGCTAAGAAAGGAGAACTATATTTTATTATATGTTCTTTCAGACTTTTTTTTTCAGAATTTAGTTTCTATTTAGTGACCTTTTCATTTACATTGTTGTAATCATTGTGTATATTGTTCTGCATCTAGTTCACTGTGCTAATGTGTTCATACAAATCATCCCATGTTTATCAAAGAACTCTATGCATCATTTCTTATTAAATAGTATTACATTTAGTTTATGCACAATGTCCTCACCCCCCCCCCAATTAATGGGAATCTACTTTGTTTGCAATTCTTTTTTATGTTAAACAAGCTGTTCTAAACGTTTTGGTACATAGAGTATTTCTGCTTCTCCTTGAGCCTCAACTTCCTTCATCTTATAACTGAAAGCTATATAAAAACCAGAAATTTTACATTGTAAATAAACACTACTTCTGATAGTAATTTGATATTTAATATAAATTTGAAAGTTTTTGCACATAAGATGCAAGAAATGTGTCAGAATTATTACCAGTTGAATGTAATTTTCTATGAATTTGACAAATATATTCCATTTCTGTATTGCCCATCAGAGATTCTAGTTTGTCTTTAATTTTCAATTCATATTAATCTGGAATCCTATGCAAAACTTTCTCCTTTTTCAGAAAATAAATTCATCTCTGAAGAACATTCCTCAAGACTCTGCCACTCATAATTAGCTTAATTGCCTTCCAAAACCAAGGGTAAAAGAAGGCATAGATCAAGGGATTCATAGCTGAATTATAATAAACACACCACACTAAGATCTCATAGATATATGGGGGAGTTATGAAATTCATATAAACATCAATTAATGAATCAATGAAATATGGCAGCCAAGAGACAAGAAACATAGCCATAGCAATCCCTAGAGTTTTAGCAGCCTTTCTCTCTCATTTGGTCACTCTGTCCTTATAGTTCTCTGCAGAGGTCTGGGTTTGATTGCTGCTACTTTCTATCTTTCTAGCCTGGTGTTTAGCAACAAAAAACATTTTACCTTACAAAATGAGCATGGCAATTGTTGGTATAAAGAACAAAAGAAATCCAAAGAGAACCCAGTCTTGATTCATTGCACCCTGGCAACCTCCCACACAAGTGAGACCAATTACCAAATCCTCTAACCCATCATCATTGACCCCTGTATAAAGGAGAGAAAAACTATATGTTACTGAACAACTCCAGGACACAACAATACATATCCCTGAAATGGGCACTGTAAATTTGGTGGGATAGACCAGAGGATCAGTGATAGCAATGTATCTGTCAATGGAGATGAAACACAAATGGAAGAGAGAAGCATAGCAAAATGACCCATCAAAACATATGTGAAATTTACAATAACTTTCCCCAAAGTACCAGCAACTCTCCACTGACCTCACCATGCTAAAGGGCATCACAGTGAGTCCAACCAAAAAGTCAGCACAGGCTAAGGAAGCAATGAGGAAGTTTGTAGGTGTATGTAATTGCTTGAAGTGAAGAATGGTAGTGATGACCAGCAAGTTGCCAAATAGTGCCAGCATAGCCCCAAAGCCAAAAACCACATACAGAATCATTCGAGGTATGGGAAAATATGAGGTTTTGATGCAGGATCCATTCACATTCTCAAAATAGAGCTGCACAGCAGCAAGTTGGTAAGAAGTGTTGATCCTCATTTCCATGTAAGTATCTTCCAGTATTTCCATATTCCTTGAGCATTACTAAAATTTCAAATTTGGGGAGTGAGATAAAAATTTGTAGTCAGGCAAGAAGTATTACAATCAATATATTACAGAAACTACAAAAACCATTACAAAATAAGCCCCAAATCCTCCATTATTTTTACATTGATGAAACTTCCTTTGTTATTTCTATATAAACCCAAATTTAGCACATGGTTAAACACTTGTTTTAATTTGATATGTCATTTTCTACTGATTTGAAAGATTGTCTTTTGTTATTTACCCTTCTGAACGGCTCCGTTAGTCCAACACTCAAAACCTGGTTCTTTCTCAGACTCCTAATGGCAGGTGTATTTCCTGGCATGTTAAAAAACCAAGAAATGCTGATTCGTTTGTGAAGTTGCCAAAGGCCTGTTTTATTAGGTTATAGTTCCCTGAGGAATCATAGCAGAACTAATCATAAAATATACTCTCAAGAAGTAAGAGAATATATTAATCTCCAAACTTTTATAATGAAATCCCCAAGGTGTGAAGTGTGAATCATAATTAAAGTGTTTAGAAGATATCTTAATAATATTGATATGCAGGATGGGAAAGTAGGTAAAAGACCAGCCTTGAATTAAAGGAGACCCGATTCAAGTCTTAATTATGACATCTAATAACTATATGACAATGGAAAAGACCCCTAAGTTTTCCAAGTCAGAGGAAACTCATGGTACCACAAATTACAGAACTCTTGCACAGTCTTATAGAAACTTATAGTTTTATATGAATAGGATGTGAAATTCTAGGAAAAGAGCCTTTGTCTCTCAGACCAAGTAAAAGCAAAGATAGACTTAATTAAAAGAGACAAAGAAGGAAATTATATCTTCCTAAAGGGTACCATAGATGATGAAGCAATATCAATACTAAACATATATGCACCAAGTGGTATAGCATGGAAATTCCTAGAGGAAAGGTTCAGAGAGATGCAAGAAGAAATAGACAGCAAAACTATAATAGTGGGGGATCTCAACCTACCTCTCTCAGAACTTGATAAATCAAACCACAAAATAAATAAGAAAGAAGTTAAGGAGGTAAACAAAATGTTAGAAAAGTTAGGTATGATAGATCTTTGGAGGAAATTAAATGGATACAGAAAGGAGTTTACTTTTTTCTCAGCAGTCCATGGAACTTATACAAAAATTGACCATGTGTTAGGACACAAAAACCTCAAAATCAAATGCAGGAAGGCAGAAATAATAAATGCATTTTTTTCAGATCATGACAGAATAAAAATCACATGCAATATAAGGCCAGGAGAAAATAGACCAAAAAGCAATTGGAAACTAAATAATTTTATCCTAAAGAATGAATGGGTGAAACAGCAAATTACAGACACAATTACTAATTTCATTCAAGAGAATAACAATAATGAGACAACATACCAAAATTTGTGGGATACAGCCAAAGCGGTAATAAGGGGAAATTTTATATCTCTAGATGCTTATTTGCATAAAATAGAAAAAGAGAAAATCAATGAATTGGGCTTGCAACTAAAAAAGCTAGAGAAAGAACAAATTAAAAACCCCCAATCAAATACCAAACTTGAAATCCTAAAAATAAAAGGAGAGATTAATAAAATTGAAAATAAAAAAATTATTGAATTAATAAATAAAACTAAAAGTTGGTTTTATGAAAAAACCAACAAAATAGATAAACCTCTAGTTAATTTAATTAGAAAAAGGAAAGAGGAAAATCAAATTGTTAGTCTCAAAAATGAAAAGGGAGAACTTTCCACCAATGAAGAGGAAATTATAGCAATAATCAGGAGTTACTTTGCCCAACTGTATGCCAATAAATTTGATAACCTAAGTGAAATGGAGGAATATCTACAAAAATATAGATTGCCCAGATTAACAGAAGAGGAAATAAATTACTTAAATAGTCCCATTTCAGAAAAAGAAATAGAACAAGTCATTAATCAACTCCCTAAGAAAAAATCCCCAGGACCAGATGGATTTACATGTGAATTCTACCAAACATTTAAAGAACAATTAACTCCAATATTATATAAACTATTCGAAAAATAGCGAATGAAGGACTCCTACCGAACTCTTTTTATGATACAGACATGGTACTGATACCTAAACCAGGTAAAACAAAAAGAGAGAAAGAAAATTATAGACCAATCTCCTTAATGAATATTGATGCAAAAATCTTAAATAACATATTAGCAAAGAGATTACAGAAAATCATTCCCAGAATAATGCACCATGACCAAGTAGGATATATACCAGGAATGCAGGGATGGTTCAATATTAGGAAAACTATTAACATAATTGACTATATTAATAACCAAACTAACAAAAACCATATGATAATCTCAATAGATGCAGAAAAAGCATTTGATAAAATCCAACATCCATTCCTATTAAAAACATTAGAGAGTATAGGAATTAATGGACTTTTCCTTAAAATAGTTGGTAGCATCTATTTAAAACCATCAGCTAGCATCATATGTAATGGTGACAAACTGGAACCATTCCCAATAAGATCAGGGGTGAAACAAGGTTGCCCACTATCACCATTACTGTTCAATATTGTATTAGAAATGCTAGCCTTGGCACTAAGACAAGAAAAAGAGATTAAAGGAATTAGAGTAGGTCATGAGGAAACCAAATTATCACTCTTTGCAGATGATATGATGGTCTACTTAGAGAACCCTAGAGAATCAACTAAAAAACTATTAGAATTAATCCACAACTTTAGCAAAGTTGCAGGATACAGAATAAATCCACATAAATCATCAGCATTTTTATACATCACCAACAAAATGCAACAGCATGAGATACAAAGAGAAATTCCATTCAAAATAACTATCGATAGTATAAAATATTTGTGAATATATCTGCCAAGGGAAAGTCAGGATCTATATGAGCAAAACTACAAAACACTCTCCACACAAATAAAGTCAGATCTAAACAATTGGAAAAACATCAAGTGCTCTTGGATAGGTCGAGCGAATATAATAAAGATGGCAATACTACCTAAACTAATCTATTTATTTAGTGCTATACCAATCAAACTCCCAAGAAATTATTTAACTGACCTAGAAAAAATAACAACAAAATTCATCTGGAAAAACAAAAGGTCAAGAATTTCAAGGGAATTAATGAAAAAAAATGCAAATGAGGGTGGCCTAGCTGCACCAGATCTAAAACTATATTATAAAGCAGTGGTCACCAAAACCATTTGGTACTGGATAAGAAATAGAGTAGTGGATCAGTGGAATAGGTTAGGTTCATAGAACAAAATACTCAATGACAATTGTAATCTAGTGTTTGATAAACCCAAAGACCCCAGTTTTTGGGATTAAAAACTCAGTATTTGACAAAAACTGCTGGGATAATTGGAAACTAGTCTGGAAGAAATTTGGCATTGACCCACACCTAACACCATATACCAAGATAAGGTCAAAATGGATTCATGATCTAGGCATAAAGAATGATATTATAAACAAATTAGAACAATGTAGGATGGTTTACCTCTCAGATCTGTGGAGGGGGAAGGAATTTGTGACCAAAGAAGAACTAGAGGTCATCATTAATCACAAAATAGATAAGTTTGACTATATCAAGTTAAAAAGTTTTTGTATAAACAAAATGAATGTAGACAAGATTAGAAGGGTAGCAGTAAACTGGGAAAATATTTTTACATCCAAAGGTTCTGATAAAGGACTCATTTCTAAAATATATAGAGAATTGACTCAAATATATAAGAATTCAAGCCATTCTCCAATTGACAAATGGTCAAAAGATATGAACAGACAATTTTCAGACGAAGAAATTGAAACTATTTCCGGTCACATGAAAAGGTGCTCCAAGTCACTATTGATCAGAGAAATGCAAATTAAGACAACTCTGAGATACCACTACACACCTGTCAGACTGGCTAAAATGACAGGAAATGATAATGATAACTGTTGGAGGGGATGTGGGAAAACTGGGACACTGATACATTGTTGGTGGAACTGTGAACGGATCCAACCATTCTGGAGAGCAATTTGGAGCTATGCTCAAAAAGTTATCAAACAGTGCATACCCTTTGAC
>JAJPUD010004397.1:32465-47806 GCA_023553655.1 Myrmecobius fasciatus | reverse complement strand
TTTAAAGGAGGGAAAGCGACCCACATGTGCAAAAATGTTTGTGGCAGCCCTTTTTGTAGTGGCAAGAAACTGGAAATTGAAAAGATGCCCATCAATTGGAGAATGGCTGAGTAAATTATGGTATATGAATGTTATGGAATATTATTGTTCTGTAAGAAATGACCAACAGGAGGATTTCAGAGAGGATTGGAGAGACTTGCATGAACTGATGCTGAGTGAAATCAGCAGAACCAGGAGAACATTATACACAGCAACAAGACTATACGATGATCAATTTTGATGGATATGGTTTTCTTCAACAATGATGTGATTCAAACCAGTTGTGCTGCAATGAAGATAGTCATATACATCCAGAGAGAGGCGTGTGGGAACTGAGAGTGAACCACAACACAGCATTTGAACGCTTTCTGTGAATATTTCCATGCATTTTGTTTTCCTTCTTAGGTTGTTTTTTTCTTCTTCTCTTTCTAGATCTGATGTTTCTTGTGCAGTAGGATAACTGTATAGATATGTGTACATGTATTGTATTTGTCATATAATTTATCCTATCTAGCATGTATTAGATTACCTGTCATCTAGGGGTGGGGGGTGGGGGGAAGGAAAGGAAAAGCTTGGGAAAAAAAAAGTTTTTTTGCAAAGGTCAATGTTGAAAGGTCACTAATATATTTTGTAAATAAAAAGCTTTATTAAAAAAAGAAAAGAAAAGAAAAGAGCCTTTGTCCTACATACAAAGCCTGAGAAGATAGGATACTGTCTGACTATTCTTATCAGACACAGGACATGGCTACTTCTACATATCTGGGGTATCCAACCTGCCAAATGTACCCTTGTTTATTTGGCTAGGAAAAACTATTTCTCCTTTCCAACTGGTACCTGTGAATCTTCATAATCCTTATGTGGAATGTAGAAGGATCCTTCCTTTTTCAGAGATTCCATCTATACTCACTATGGAAAGGGGCTCAAACCTGTTAAGGTTCTATGATCCTTCTCCCCCCAACACTTAATTACAGTTATATTCATGCCTTCCAAATTTCTGAACCAGGTTGGAATTTCTCTTTACTTTCCTTGACTCTTCCTCCTTGTACTTTTAAGCCCAAGACAGCCTGAATCTAATCTATCTTCCTAGGCTTATTTTACATTATTCACCTTTATGTAGTCTATGGTCTCTCTGAACTGACTTTGCTGTTCTTCATAAACTTCTTTCCATCTCCTGTCTTTATGCCTCTACACACATTATCTCCCATGCCAGAAATGTCCTTACTCCAATTCTTAGGGTCCCCTATTTCCTTCAAAACTTTGCTCAAGAGCCATTGTGTCCCCTTCCTCTAGCCCCCCAAAAGTAATATATATTAAATATATTCTTATTTATATACATGTTATCTCCTCCAATAAAATATAACATGTCTTAGGACCAGGACTCTTACTTTTGCCTTTAATCCTCATATGCTTGCTTGGTGCATGCAAAGGGATTCCTTGATTAAATGATCATCATTTTCTCCTTCAGATGAATGAGTTTTAAAGAATTCCTCCAACTCTTTCATCCTTTTCTCCATTATGGAATATAACCTGCATTTTGTGCATGCATATTTGTGCAGTATGGGTGGCTAACCATTGCAATGTTTCCTTCTTGCAATTCAGTGATAAGAAATTTATGCTGGTATTAAAGATATTTTCCTATATAATGGGAATTCACAGGAAGTGAATCCAGATTCCCAGGTGCCAAGAGAAATATATGTATCCTCTTATCATTCTACTTCCACTCATATGAGAATTTGGGGCTTTGGAGATGGCAGTGGTGCAGTGGTATAGGTGGCTGAAGGAGGAAAGTTCCTGGAGGCAGAACCACCAACCAGTAGAATTTTAGGCCAACAAATCCTGAACACCAGGGAGAAATTTTGAGACAACTCTAATTTCTTGCCCAAAACTCCTGGGGTAAAGAGAAAGCCTTCCTAGATCAATGTGAGAGTTCCAAAACAAACTAGAAATAAAGCTACAAAGCAGCAAGGGATAAAGCTATGATTTGGAAGAGCAATTGCAATACTTGTCCTCCCCTAGTACTATAACTTATTCAGACTCTTTAAGTATAGGGTAAAGGAATCAACTTTAATAATTTCTAGTGTTTCTCTGTACATATGTATTTATGTATGTGTCTGTATTTGTGTTGGCCACATATACCAAGGTGGTATTTTAGGTAGAAAGGTTAGGTAGGTCCTGTAAGAGGTAAAGCTCTATGGGTCTTAAGTGCTTTCTTTTTTAGAGGAATATCAATGGGGATCATATTATAAAAATTGCAGCAAGTGCCTAGGTTTTCTGAAAGGTAAAGTTCCCAAAAGACAGAAACATTGACTTTTTGAGTAAACACAAGTCTTTTCTCCTTCCAGGAATGGGGAGAGTTTCAAAAAAACTCAGAAACAAACTAAAACAGACCCCAAACATTAGAGGTAAGTGGTTTGGGGTTTGTTTTTGTTTTTTTCCTCAGGGATCTATTATACAGTTGCTTCTACGGAAGCTGGATCTATATGAAGATTAAGCCCTACAATTACAACAAATTTTTTCTACCATAAAGTCACCTTCTATAAATCTTCTTTTTCTCTCCAGAATATTTGATGAAGGATTTTCTGCTTAATGGTTTTTCCTCATGATCTCCTCTACTTCTCTACCACTGCCTTCCTACTGCTTCCATCTCTGGGGCCAAAATGTTTTCTGCATCTTTCTCCTCTCTGTCTGTCCTTTTGCTTTTAAAAGCTAATTTTAATTGGAGCTCAGTTTTATAACTAATCATAACTCATTCAATAATCCTGAAAAGTAGTATTACTGGAGATATTAGCCGCACAAATTTATTATATAACAATATTATAATGCGAGGCCTGCTAAGTGGCTCAGTGAATGGAATACCGAGCATAGATAGAGTCAGGGAGATGACTTCAAATCTGAACTCAGACAATTACTTGTTGTGTGAGCCTGGCCAAGTCATTTAACTTAATCCTCTAGAAAAGAAAAGAAAAGATAAACCCCTCATGAAGAATGTGAGATGACTGAACAACAGCAATGTAATAATGTCTCCATTATTTGTATTTATATATTTATTTATACGTATGTATTTAAATCTCCATTATTTATATATTTGTACATATTTACAACATGTATAAAGAAACACATTCAGGACTAATACTACAACTGTCAGGAGTAACAATGAATGTTACACACCACCTACAAAGTTTTACAAGATATTTTTTAAATATATTGTGTCTTGGCCAGAAGTACCTCATATTCCCTGTCCCTAAGTAAACTAACCCTCCCTTCCCATGTTAGAAATCTTCCCACTCAGCCAGCAAATTTGCAATGCTATTTGGAGTTTGATTTCAATTTTGAATACATGGGTCAAACACAGACTTAATATGATGAAACCCTGATCATATTTTTCTTGGTGTCCTGGGTGAAAATTTTTGCTGTCCATTGTAATTAAATAAGAGAGAAGAAAATTTCAAGATAAAGTTTCTGAGTTCCTAAACAAGAAAATCAACTCAGTTATTTCAGAATTATTCTGGTTATACCTAAAATAAGGACAAGGTCTACTTCTTTCCTTTGCTTAGCATCTACTACCCTTAATTACTGAATAGGTATGGCCTCAATCAAACTGAAACTAGTTGAAGACTTTAATTTAAAAAGGCTAAGGTGTCCCATTTTATTCAGGGTCATCTTCAGTCATCTTGATTTATACCTTGCTGCTGGACCCAGATGGTACTGGAGGGGAAAGTGAGGCAGGTGACCTTGCTCAGCCAATTCACTTGCATGTCATGGCACCACCTGCATGAAACTCATGGTCCTCTTTGAGAACAGGACAAACAACAATCACTGTGCTCAGTGAACAATGGATTCTAGGTGTTTTGATGAATTCACTTAGACAGGATTCTATCCATCTATTGCGTGCCTGTGTGTAGACATGTATTAAAAGTTTTCTAGGAGCCTTCTGAATTATAATTAGAAATAGGCATCTTTGGCTTTCAATTTTCCCTTATTAGCACTAATAATTAAATTTTTTCTAAGTGAAATACTTTGCATTTACATAATGTTGAAGCTATATGTAAAGGAAAGATCATTGGATTTGGAATCAAAAGATGTAGCTTTATCTATGAGCTTTATCAATAAAGACTCATGTAACTGGTACCAAGTTACCCTGTCTCTCTGAGTCTCAGTTTTCTTGTTTACAAAATTGAGAATATAAATTCTTGCCTGGATTAACTCACTAAGGAGTTGAGAGTATCAAATGAGAAAATTTATGTAAAATGTTTCAAAATCCACAATATATTATGCAAATATCAACTATTAAAATTTTAAAACCTTTTTTTCTATTATATTTTTATCCTTACTAAAACTTTTTTGTCATAGAGCATTATTAGTCCGATCTTCCAGTAGAGGAAACTGAAGTGCAGAGAAGTTAGTTAATTTGCTTATGATCACACAGTTATATAGTAGCAAGATTGAGAGTGACCCTCACATCTTCTAGGTCAGTACTCTTTCTGTGAGATCATATTTCCAGATTGGTTTGTTGCTTGTTTTTAAAACATGATTCCCAACCTGAATCTCTCTAAATTCCAAATTTCTCTGAATTCCACCCCTCTATTTGTTTGATTTAGGATATTTTTCATATAAGTGATTTTTTTTTCTGAATAGCTCCAGGGCTGTAATAAGAGGTTGGGAGTGGGGGAGGAGTGTGCTCTCAGATTTTGAGTTGTGACCTATTGGAGCAGGGTACTAATGCTACCTTGCTCTTACAATGTTACATACTTGTCATTGTTATATTCCACAAGTCCATAATTTTTTAGGACAAAACAAAGAAACGAATGATGTAGAGTTCTCAGAGGTAGATAAAAATTTGTCTCAGTTCTTGACCACATTCTATTCTTAGTCCTGGAGACAAATGCTTTAAAGCAGAACTGATTTCCCTTTCTTAACTTAGCATATTGTTTTGTCTGGGTAACACAAATGCAAGAGAAGATAGTCAACTGAAAGAATAATTTCTAATTAATAAAAACATGTCAACAAGATTTCACTTGGATATAGAGTTGACCAGATTTATTTCTTTTGTCAGTTCAAGGAAATTTACATGATAACTTTATTTTATGTTTAAAAGAACTAGCAAGTTTTATAAAATAGATTTTCAGTTTTGTGTGCAGTCATAATTGTTTTATTTTATGGTGTTATGGAAATGCTTGTTTTGTTTCATAAAGTAAAAAGAAAATGAATAAAATGTAAAAGGTACTGGAGAGTTCATACTACCAGTGAATAGAAGAAAAAAAGTCCCGGAAAAAATTATTTTTCCTATTATTATTGACATTTCAAAGTATATAATCTTTACATATGAATATTAGCTCTACTGGCATACAGACCAGGAGTTTCATGGGTCCAGACCAAAGCTAACAAAATAAATAAGCCTGACATAAGAGCTGTTTATGGCATGAAGGACTTAGATTACCTTGTTGAGGAGAGGGAGATATTACATTTCTCTTCGCCTAAAAACAGAAGATAATGCAAAACATCTCACTGGAAAAACAATTGGAAAATAGCTCAGGGACAGACAATAAAGGAATAGTTGGACTACCTGAAAGATACGATTAAAAAAAGAGTATTGATACAATATTACAAGAAATTATCAAGGAAAATTACCCTGAACTTCAGAATTGTTTAAAATGGAACCCACTTGGCACAGGACTGCCCAGCCTGGTGTAACCTCATCAAAGCTACTGTGCAGTATGATCAAAGCAGAATTGTAATAGTTGAAAAGAAATACGAAATTCACAAATTTAGAGAACTCACCCCAAATGTTCACATGGACTCTTTGTGCCCAAGCAGTGATTGAGCATTCTCAGCTAATATTGGTCTGGCCAGTCACAGATGGACACATTGTAACTTGATTCTAACAGTGATATTTTGGCTTTCTTTGAGAACAAAGGATAACTACCAATAAAAGTGTATGTGGATATATGTACATGTTTAGATAGATAGATCTCTCTCTATATATATGCATGCATATATACATATACACATATATATTACATAGATTTTTTAGAATGGAAATTTATTATTTTATATTTAATCCTCATGTTCTACTGTGTACATGGAAATACTCTCTTTTTTCTTTTCTTGTTTTGTATTGAAGTTTACAATGAATTTTTAAAAATTTACCAAATAATTTTTTTGGCCTGAGGTTTCATCTAGAAATTCAGGAAAATTTTTGTCCTACGATGCCATTATCTCTTCACTTTGTCTTCCAAACAAATAGCATATCACCTAAAGTTCCATACCACCCCAAAAACTCAGTAACTGGTAATGACTTACCACGTCACTTCTGATTGCTAGGTGGAGAATATTCAAGCCAGTGTGCTCAGTGAGGTACTTGCATGATGCTTTCTGCATACCTTTCTGCTGACAAGGTCTGATAGTGATTCTGATGTGAATTTTAAAACTCTCCCTTTATAAGAAAAGCTAAAATGCTCATCCTGGGAACTTAAGTTTCCTATATTGTATTATTACCATGGTTAAGGCAATCATGATGTGTCCAGGCTGCCTTGATTAGCATCTTTAAGATAACACTAAAATGCCTATGATGGGAACTTTCCACACTGTTTTTTTAAGCCCTGATGGGAACCAAGTTCTCCCAGAATATCTTTAAGACAGTCTCAATAGAGTACACATCTTTTATTTCCCCAATTCTTCCCTGTACTTTTCCTCTTCTCCTGAGAAGCCCCCAAGGCAATATTTCCAGTATAAAAGATATGCTTAGGAGGAAAAATTTTGCTAAATATCTCCTTTTCAAGGGTAGGCCCACTTTGAGGTATTCTATCCCTCCTCATAGCTTCTTCCCTTTAATGATATCTTTCTTCTTACTAGAGCTAACTCTGCTTAGTTTGATACACTCCTCTATGGATTTAGCCTGCCCAGTCAATAGTGTACTCACACTTCTGGCATATTTCTTTGTTTCTTCCAAACCTTTTTCCTTGCTAACTCTATTCTCTCCCAAATCAATTTCTATTTACTACTCCTGATACCTATTGTACCTCTTCATTTTTTTAACCTTTTCTCTTAAATAAATGTACCTTGTAGCAAAAAGAACACTCTCATGAATTCATCACAAATGCATTGTACCTTGTATTTTGAACTAGGAATTTCTACTCTATTTATTGTTTCCCTTTCCAGTTCATAAAGAGATTTATTTTACAATATAACCTATACCAGAGGTGTGAAACAACTTCATGTGAACCACAACGCAACATAGTACAGCTGAACTAGATTAAAATATAATTAAGAAGTAATTTTTAAAAATAAAAATATAATAAAATATAAATAATTTTAATGTGTGGATTTTCTAAATGAATATGCCTCTGAAGAAATTCTTATGTATGGTTAAAGGACTCCAGTTTCTATTTAGATTTGATACCACTGAACTACACAAATAGGACTTTGACAGGACTTGGGGGAGGGGTGAGAGACCTGTTGTTTTATTGTTTTGTTCATTTCTTCCCTCATGTATCGCTTAAATATGTCACAAAAGCTTATCTTGCAATTAAGCTGAATTAAATTTATTTTGTATTGAAAAATGTGCAATATAACTTGAGATAATTGAAACTACTCACAGAGTTTCACAAGAGTTTTCACAAAGTGAAAAATTCTTTTTAAGAATTATTGATTTAGTTATCACTGAAGTGGCTGCCTAAGTAATAGATACTGAACTGGGGAAAAAAAAACAACATAAAAACTTTCCCCTCACACACCTGTTTTCTTTTTCTACTAAAACAAATTATGCATATTCTCAAAAGAAAAAAGTATACAATATACTGTGTTTCCAACCCCACTGTATGTTAGAGATTAGACCAAGAGAAAATAGGCTATTTCTAAACATGGCATCATAGTTAAGCATCTTTTAAGAATAGAAACATAGTCCTCTTAATATATGATTTCTTCCCAAACCAGTTGATGTGAAATCTCATATTTTAGTCTTAGTATGAAACCTTTGGGGTTAAAAAGAGTTTTTAGTACTAACAATAAAAGGTAATTCTCAGATGTTCATAAAGCATTTAAAAGTAAAAACATTTCATTCCCAACAACCCTGTAGTTGTACCAATACCAATTTTGCTGACAAGGAAATCGAGCTTCAGAGAAGTTATATTATTTACCCATCAATGCCAAGCTTTTCTCTCAAATTTATTTGAAACTAGAGTTTTTTCAAGTCTTATATATGAACTTTCTAAGAGGAATTTTTCCTGCATATATTTTGAGATATTATATATATTGGGTATATCTGAGGGAAAAGAATAAAGTTTCAAATTGAAGAAGTGAAAGGGGTAGAATTTAGCTGATTGAAATGATTGGTAATTGATAAGAAAGAGGTCAGAGATACAAGCAAGCAAGGAATACCATAGCTACATATGAGCCAATTTTATAACTCTCAGTAAATATGCAGATATTTGTCCAAATCCATCAGTAGCTTAATGTAATTTTCATCTAATTGGATAGAGCTTACATTTTTAAGCACAGGTTTACATTTTTGCTCTTGTTCCCATATACAAGATTTAATCTGGATTTATTGCAATTTTTTTCAATCTATTTCTGTTTCCTCAGAAAATAAATTCATTGTTGAAGAATCATTCCTTAAGACTCTGCCACTCACAATCAACTTTATTGCTTTCCGAAACCAAGGATAAAAGAAGGCATAAATTAAGGGATTCATAGCTGAATTGTAATAAACACACCACACTAAGATCTCATAGACATAAGGGGGAGTTATGAAATTCATATAAGCATCAATTACTGCATCAATAATGTATGGCAACCAGGAAACAAGAAAGGCAGCCATGGCAATCCCAAGTGTTTTAGCAGCCTTTCTCTCTCGTTTGGCTACTCTGTCCTTATAGCTCTCTGCAGAAGATTGGGTTTGGCTGCTGCTGCTTTCTATCTTCCTAGCTTGCTGTTTGGCCACCAGAAAAATCTTGCCATATATAATGATCATGGCAACTGTGGGTACAAAGAATAAAAGAAAACAAAGTAGAACCCAATTCTGATTCAGTGGAGCCTGACAACCTCCTACACAAGTAAGTGCAATTACCAAGTCTTCTATTCCATCATCATTGGCCCCTGTGTAAAAAATAGAAAAGCTGTATGTCACTGAAAAGAACCAGGAAAGGGCAATGCATATCCCAGAAACGGGCACTGTAAACTTGGTTGGATAGATCAGAGGGTCTGTGACAGCAATGTACCTATCAATGGAGATGAAGCACAAGTGAAAGAGGGATGCAAAGCAAAAGGATGTATCAAAACACGTGTGAAATTTACAGTAACTCTCCCCAAAGTACCAGCAGCTCTCCACAGACCTCACCGTACTGAAGGGCATCACAGTCACCCCAACTAAAAAATCAGCACAGGCCAAAGAGGCAATGAGGAAGTTTGTAGGTGTGTGCAGCTGTTTGAAGTGAAGAATGGCAATAATTACCAGCAAGTTGCCAAATACTGCTAGCACAGCCCCAAAGCCAAGCACAGCATACAGAATGGCTCTAGGTCCTGGGGAGTAAGGGGTTTTGATGCAAGATCCATTCACATTCTCATAGCAGAGTTGCACAACTGGTGGTTGAGACAGATTAGTGATCATTACTTTTCTATAAGAATCCTTCTTGGTTCTGGCAATTCTGGAAAGGGAGGAAAAGTCTCATGAGTGTGGAAGTTAACATGTTTTTTTATTTTTGCCAATTATTACATTTGCATATCAATTATTTGATATCTGAAAATCATAACCAAAACCTTTGGTATATTTAGAAGTTAAAATTGTACTAGCAATCTATCATGAGGTAAATAAACTAAGCAAATGACTAAACAGCTAGAAATACATTTACAAATAGTAGAAAGCATCATTTACTCTTCAGAGGAAATAGTCCTTTTTAATTATTTACCTTTTAAAAACCTCGTAGTTCAGAACAGCTGTAACTTGAAGTGCATATGATTAGACTGCTCAGTAGTGGAGTTTTATTTAAAAGGTGATTTCCCCTGAGTTGTCCCATCAGCATCAATGATAAAGTAGATCCCATACACTAAAATAAATAAATAAATAATCACTACTGTGAAATCCCTGTAGTATATGGTGTGAAGACTAAATTTATCCTTAATAATCATTGTTAATATGTTGTTTTTTTTCTTTTTCAAGTAAAATTAGTTGTTCTCTCATTGTTTGGTCAACCTAACTCAGTGACATGATTTACAAAAATGTATGTCAAACAACAAAACTAAAATATACATAGAATCATAGAATTATTTCAAAAGATGTCAGTAGTCATCCTAAAAAAGGAGCACATTATACCTACCAAATAATTATCTAGCCTCTCCTAGAAGACCTACTGTCTCCCAAAATAATCCATTCTACTTTGATAGAATTCTAATCATCAGGAAATTTTTTATGTGAATCCCACATTGCTTCTTTGTGATATCCATTAAATGCTTCTATGTCAATCAACAGCCAGACAGAACAAATCTTGATTCATATTCTGAATGATAGCCTTTTTTTTACAAAAAGAAATTTATTTTTTTAGAAACATATGTATTTATTCATTTTTAATAATAACTTTTTGGGGCAGCTAGGTGGCCTAGTGGATAGAGCACTAGTCCTGAAGTCAGGAAGACCTGAGTTCAAATCTGGTCTCAGACACTTAACACTGCCTAGCTGTGTGACCCTGGACAAATCACTTAACCCCAATTGCCTCAGGAAAAAAAAAACCACCTTTTTATTTTCAAAATATATGCAAAGATAGTTTTCAACATTCATTCTCACAAAACCTTGTGCTCCAATTTTTTCCCCTCCCTTTCATCTTCTCTTCCCCTGGACAGCAAGTAATCCAATATATGTTAAACATGTGTAATTCTTCTATAGATATTTCCACAATTATCATGAAAATCAGATTTAAAAAGGGGGAAAATGAGAAATAGGAGAAAAGCAAGCAAACAACAACAAAAAAGGTGAAACTACTTACACACTCAGTCCCCAAGTTGCAGTTCTGGTTGCAGATGACTCTCTCCATCACAAATCTATTAGAATTGACTTGAGTCACCTCATTGTTGAAAAGAACCGCATCCATCAGAGTTGATCATCACATAATCTTGTTGTTGCTGTATATAATGTTATCTAAATTCTACTCACTTCACTTAGCATCAGTTCATTTAAGTCTCTCCAGGCGTCTCTGAAATCATCCTGTTAATTGTTTCTTATAAAACAATAACATTCCATAACATTCATATGCTATAACTTATTCAACCATTCTCCAACTAGGGCATTCACTCAGTTTACAGTTTCTGGCTACTTCAAAAAGAGCTGCCACAAACATTTTTGCATAGGTGGCTCCTTTGCCCTCCATTATGATCTCTTTGGGATACAAGCCCAGTAGAAAAACTGCTGGATCAAAAGGTATGCACAGTTTGATAGTTTTTTGGGCATAGTTCCAAATTGCTCTCCAGAATGGCTGGATCACTTCACAGTTCCACCAACAACGTATGTGTCCCAGTTTTCCCACATTCCTCGAAATTTATCATTATCTTTTCCTGTCATCTTAACCAATCTGAGAAATGTGCATTAGTACCTCAGAGTTGTCTCAATTTGCATTTCTATGATCAATAGTGATTTAGAACATTTTTTAATAAGACTGGAAGTGGTTTTAATTTCATCTGAAAAATTGTATGTTGATATCCTTTGACCATTTATCAATTGGAGAATGGTTTCAATTCCAATAAATTTGAATCAATTCTCTATGTATTTTAAAAATAAAGCCCTTATCAAAACCCTTAGATATAAGCAGTTTACTGCTTCCCTTCTAATCTTGTCTGCATTGGGTTTGTTTGTACAAAAGCTTTTTAATATAACATAATCAAAATTATCCATTTTGCATTTCATATGGTTCTCTGGTTCTTCTTTGACCATGAATTTTTTTCTTTCTTCACAGATCTGAGAGGTAGACTATCCTTTGTTATCCAGATTTACTTATAGCATCATCTATAATTTTTTAAATCATGAATCCATTTTAACCTTATCTTGATATAGGGTGTTACGTACTGATCAATACCTACTTTTTGCCATATGATTTTCCAATATGATAGACTTTCAAATTTTAGGAAAGAGCTATCATATTTCTCTGAGCCTTCTTTTCTCCAAGCTAAACATCAGCTCCTTTAAACCACAGAATTTTACGTTTACCCTCCACTGCTTCATTAGTGTATTACTTTCACTTGAACTCAAACTTAGCCACTGGAAATGAGTCTCAACTAAGGTTAACTATAGCAATATTCTTATTTCACCACTATTTCTTATGATCCTACACTGAATCTAATTCAGGAACTTTTCTCTTCTTATTCATACTATATTAAAAGAAGGATCCTACTGCCAATGTCTTTTCTACAAATAATGCTCCACATTCCTACTGAAGTAACTACATTTTTCTGCTAATGTTATTATCAAACACACACTCCATAAGTGTCTAAGAAATAAATATTAGCTCACTATATAAAAATCATCAACTAAGTAAAAATACTTTTACTATAAGGTCTGGTTACTACCCCACATCCCATTTAAGGTCCTTATCATCCCAAAATCATCATGCCACGTTAATCTATCTTTGATTCTTTGTCCACTTGGAAAGGGCTTTGAATGCCTGCTTTTGCTAACAGACTTTGCTAAGAAACTTTCCAAAGACTACAAAAGTACAGAAGTCCAATCCCATTTTACAGTTAAGGTCCAAAAATGAAGTGACTTGACAAAGATTACACTCCTGGTTAATGATTAAATTTTAACATTTCCTCACTACCAATCGATTGACCTTTATACTATGTTCTATTGCCTCCTATGAGTATATTTTGGTACTGCAGGATAACTTTTGACTGAGTCTTGGTCAGTCTAATAGAAACCTTACTGGCTTATATTACTATCTTCTTTTAATCTTGACGTTGTATAGCTTTGATTATAAATTGTCTGGAAAGTGTTACATTGGGAACTTGGGTTCCTATCTTCTTTAAACTATTCCTTTCGCTTGTACTGTATTATATATCTAACTTTTATTATATGTAATAATGACAATATTACATATAATAATGTTAATAATAATTTTATTCTGAACTTGTGTACATGCACACACACATAGAGCACACACATAGACATACACACAGAAACCTATGAGCATATCCATATTCAATTGAGAACATAAATGAGCATTGTGTATGAAACTGTGAATCTTTATTCCATATAGCCTACTTTCTAAGAAGTATATAATAAATACAATACATTTTAAAACTTGTCTTATTTGTTAGTATTTTCTTCTGACTTTCCTTGTATTGGCTTTACATTAGAGTCACATTACTTTTTTCTTTATACATAGATCTACTAATGCATAAATAAATAAATATTAATTTTTATCTGATCATTAAACAAAAAACATATAATAGGTGTAATGATTAATATTTTGGATAAAACTTACTTGAATAAAACTTCCCACACAGTCTAGTACTCCTTTATTGTAAAGTTTCTTTCAGACAATAACCAGTGTAATTTTCTATTTCTATCTTTCCTTCTGGTTCTAAGAGATACTGGGTACTTTTCATTTATGACTTCTTAAAATATGATGTTGAGGCTCTTGTTTTGGGTTATATCTTTGAGATCATTCAATGATTGTCAAATTAATTCTCTTTATCCATTTTCTTGATAGTTATTTTCACTTTGATGTAACTTCTGTTTTGCTCAAATTTTTTTCACATAAAAAACTGTTTTAATTAAATACATTTACATACATATACACAGTTCTTAAGAAGACAGATCATATTTCTATGGTATTTGGTAAAATGTATTGGCATCTCCAGAGATATGGCTGAAAAAAAGACAAACCCTTCAACAGGACTTTAGCAGGGCAGACAATTGGTCCAGTTATCAAATATTGGAGCAAAAAGGAAAATATGATTGTGTGAGGCTTTAACAGAGCACATCTGCTCTAAGGCAGTGAGATATGACTTGGTCTCCCTAACTGATGTTCGCTAATGGAGTATCATCTGCTCCTGGATACATATGCTTTGTTGCAGTCAATGAACTGCCAGTGTTTACTTGTGAAGCTATATTGGTGCTAAAAGGGAAGGAAGGTAAACACACCAAAGCCCAGCTTAGCAGCTGATACATTTTTAAATTAGAAAATGACATCTTGTTTGTGAGTGGACATTTAAGTCCGCCTAGGAGAGGTATACCTGTCTTCCTCCTGCAGCAAGATACCTTAGCCATACCAGGCAATTGGGCAATTCTTAGCTTCCTCAAAAAATCAAGTGAATACTAAAAGGGGATAAAATCCCAATTATCCCCAAAACCCCATTTTTGTGTGATGAAGCATCCTCCACAAGGTGACAAATAAAAACAACATCCACATTGGGGAGCTGCTCTGGTAAACAAGTTGATGATGCAGATAATGATGGAGGCAAGAGTTCAGGGCATCATGAGCAGATCTCTGTTCCAAAGGAAGGAATGAGCTACTTCTGAGCAATGTTCCTCCAGACCCTCATTGAAGTTTTCTTGTATATTGTCACATATAATGCAGGGAGCTCCAATCTTCAGGGTAAGCTGTTTGCTCTTCTTTCATTAATGAGAATTTATCCTCTTTCTTTCATTTCAGAGCTCAGTTTTTCAACCATCGTGTTGATGCAGTTAAACCGCACTAGGAAGCAAATTTTAGATGCAATATCTTGTTCGACAGTTGGGACATTCCATTTTTTGCTTCATTCTCTCATTGATGCAGTAGGATCAAAAACTATGGGTACAGTTCAAGGTGACAGCCTCAATGAAGTGTTCCAAGCAAATGACGCATTGAAGCTCATTTTCTAGCACATCATTCATCTGGTTTAGAACCTCTTCCTTCTGTGCACTCACTTTCTCTTTCTCTTCTTTGGTCTGTTCCAGTTCTTTATTCTTAGCTTGAATGATTTCTTCAAAGTCCTTTTTGCTCTGACAGTTAACTCTTCTATTAGAATGTGATGTTCCTCTATGCTCAAAAAGTTATCAAACTGTGCATACCATTTGACCCAGCAGTGTTTCTACTGGGCCTATTATCCCAAAGAGATCTTAAAGGAGGGAAAGGGACCCACATGTGCAAGAATGTTTGTGGCAGCCCTTTTTGTAGTGGCTAGAAACTGGAAACTGAAAGGATGCCCATCAATTGGAGAGTGGCTGAATAAATTATGGTATATGAATGTTATGGAATATTATTGTTCTGTAAGAAATGACCAACAGGAAGATTTCAGAGAGGCCTGGAGAGACTTGCATGAACTGATGCTGAGTGAAATCA
>JAJPUD010004397.1:11148-27465 GCA_023553655.1 Myrmecobius fasciatus | reverse complement strand
TAGGTCAGTTAAATAATTTCTTGGGAGTTTGATTGGTATAGCACTAAATAAATAGATTAGTTTAGGTAGTATTGCCATCTTTATTATATTCGCTCGACCTATCCAAGAGCACTTGATATTTTTCCAACTGTTTAGATCTGACTTTATTTGTGTGGAGAGTGTTTTGTAGTTTTGCTCATATAGATCCTGACTTTCTCTTGGCAGATATATTCCCAAATATTTTATACTATTGAAAGTTATTTTAAATGGAATTTCTCTTTGTATCTCTTGCTGTTGGATTTTGTTAGTGATGTATAAAAATGCTGATGATTTATGTGGATTTATTCTGTATCCTGCAACTTTGCTAAAGTTGTGGATTAATTCTAATAGTTTTTTAGTTGATTCTCTAGGATTCTCTAAGTATACCATCATGTCATCTGCAAAGAGTGATAATTTGGTTTCCTCATGAACTACTCTAATTCCTTTAACCTCTTTTTCTTGTCTTATTGCCAAAGCTAGCATTTCTAATATATTATTGAATTGTAATGGTGATAGTGGGCAACCTTGTTTCACACCTGATCTTATTGGGAATGGTTCTAGTTTATCACCATTACATATGATGCTAACTGATGGTTTTAAATAGATGCTACTGACTATTTTAAGGAAAAGTCCATTAATTCCTATATTCTCTAGTGTTTTTAATAGGCATGGATGTTGGATTTTATCAAATGCTTTTTCTGCATTTATTGAGATAATCATATGTTTTTTTTTGTTAATTTGGTTATTGATATAGTCAATTATGCTAATAATTTTCCTAATATTGAAACATCCTTGCATTCCTGGTATAAATCCTACTTGGTTATGGTGTATTCTTCTGGGGATGATTTTTCTGTAATCTCTTTGCTAATATTTTATTTAAGATTTTTGCATCAATATTCATTAGGGATCCCAATAAACTTTGGATAGAAAATAACATCTGCATCCAGAAAGAGAACAAAGATTGAATGTAAATCAACACAAGATATGTTCACTTCTTTTTTCTATTTTTTCTCTCTCCTGACTTTCTTTTTGTTCTGATATTTCTCTCCCAATATGCTTCATAAAGAACTGTGTATTTTAAAAGTTGATATATATGTAAAAACCCCATTTTTTTATCTTTAAAACAAAAGTTGCTTCATGCTTGAATTTTGATTGGACTAATGTCCAGGCTACATTTTAATCTGGAGTTTTGCTTGTCAAGGTTTTGGGGTCATTCTCTACTAGGTTTGGATCTTTAACTTCCCTGTTACTATAAAATCTCTTTAAGGAGAGAATCTATTGTATTGCTATTTATTTCTTTGCTTGATTATTATTTTTGCTTCTTTACATGTTTTGTTATTCTCTTTATTCTTTTGTTAGTCTCTTCTGGGACTCAGGAGATTATGGGCTCAATTTCTGTCCTTCTAAGGCCTTCATCTTCTTTCTTAGAGATATTGAATGTTATGGATTCTTTAATAATTAGAGCTATCCAGAAATAAAGTTGTCTCAGAATCTGACTTCACAATAGAACTACAAGCTTTTAGTGCTCCCAAAATAATCTGATTCAGGCCGAAGTTTGATAACTTCCCTCCTTTTCTGAGCTCTTCAAGTTCCTGACCTGGGGTATAGGTCTTAGGAACTCTCCTGTTGGCTCTCCTCTGGTAAGAAATTTGAGACTGCTTTTGAACTCAGTAAGTAAGCTAGAAAGTTCTCTCAACCAGCTAGAAAATTCTCTCAGCCAGCTAGAAAATTCAGCATTGCATGTGTTTAACTTATATCAGAATGCTTGGTGTGTTGGGGAGAGAAGGGGGGGAGAGAGGAAGAAAATTTTGGAACACAAGGTTTTGCAAAAGTAAATGTTGAAAATTATCTTTTCATGTATTTGGAAAAATAAAATTCTGCAAAAAAATTAAAAACAAACTTTTTAAAAGTTCTCTCAGCTAGCTAGAAAGTTCTGCAGATTTAGAGTTACAGAATTGTAGGCTCCATCTTTGCTCATGGATTTCTATGATTTCTATTCTATTGATTGCTTCGGTTTGGATTGGAGGCAGAACTGAGATCTTGTTTCACTCCCAAATTCAGAGCTACACATTTACTGTTTGCTTCTGAATTTGTTTCTCACTTAATATGCAGCCTGAGGCCTGTAAATACTCCCCACCCTGCTCTACCTTTCCTCTCCCACCTCCTCAGAGGGTTACCCCTAGGCACCGGTTTCTTCCTCAATCTGCCCAGGATCTGTGACCCAGGTCTAGGCAGTAAATGATGGAACTACAATTGAAACCTATTTCTGTTCTTTTTCTAGACTGATACCCTGTGTGAGTCTAGGGATTTCTTTCTCTCTGGCATTGTCTCACTCTTCTTTTGGTTCTAAAATGCTAGAAATGTTTTAAGCAGAATGCCCTTGCCTCTCTGTCTGTCTCTCTGTGCTGACCTGACTTTGGAAATATGATTCACTGTGATTTTTTTGTTTCAATTTCCTGATCAGAACTCATTCTGGTGTCTTTCCTAGATCTTTGTGGAGGAATTATGGAAGAATTCCTGCTACTCTACCATCTTGGCTCCTAGTTTAGGACCACTGTTAGCAGGGTCAGTCTGTTTTTCCCTGAAAAATCTTGAGTGCTATTTCAGGATTAATCAGGATTTTATTAGTCCAGAAGCCTAAGGTTCAAGCCATTCCTACCTTAATGAAGTTTCCTAATAAAGTTTCCTAATATCTTTGGTCGTATTGATGTGGCTTCATGGTCAGCTAAAAATATAAAAAATATTCATCCACATAGGGTCAAGGTCCTCTAGACAAAGCAACTATCCTAAGGTCTCCTGAGTCACCACCCCTAACTTGCTGATCTGACTCATTTCTATACAAAGGCAAAAGGGAGTGATAGTGATACATCTATCTACTCTAAGCACTGCAGTATCTTTGTTGATTATCCTTTCTATGTTATGGATTAATAAACCTCTTTTTGTTAACTGATAAATGACCTGTGACTTGTATAGTATCTTATTTCATTCTAACACCAAACCTAAATGTACCAGGTGTCAATCTAGTCAGCCCCCTGCTACCCCTTAAACCTTTCCAGACTTACCTCATGCAGTATAGATTTTGCAGTACTGTATGATCCAGCCAAACAGGTTGTTTTTTTTTTTTTTTTTTGCCCTTGCCCATCCCTACTCTTTCCAAATACAGTAATCTTTGATCTGTCCTATGTTGTACCTTCCTTCATTCTCTTCTCTCTGCCTAGAAATGATCCTCACATACCTCCATCCCTGATTTTTGAAATTATACCTATCCTTTAAAGCCAAATGTAAATGTGTTCTTCATATCTTTAAATCCTTTTGATTTTCTCCTGTGCAATAACAATCTTTCCTTCCTTGAAACTTACAAAGGGATTTGTTGGCATTGCTTTTTTGTACTTGATATATTATTTTGCATTATAGTGTCTATATTGTAGTTATTTATTTTGTAGTTTTTCATTTATTTATCATATTCCCCTTCCCCCTACTAAATTTTACACTATATGAAGACAGAATCAAAAAGGTCTTATCTAGATTTTCATTTTCCTCAGTGCTCTGTCAAAATAGGTGCTCATAAATACATGTCAAGTTATTTTTCCTCCAATGAATTCTAGACAGTACTTTTGAATAAGTTTCTGGTGTAGGTTGCATAGCTAAAGAAGTTTAATCAGGATCTACCTTTTTAATTTTCCGACATCTGGTGGAGGCAGGTGCTTTCAAACAATAGGCTGGTCACTGAAACAAGGTTTCATAGACCTAAGTTCTTTGTTTCAATTTTTTTTCCTGCAGGGTTCCCATTGAAAAATAAGAGGAAAAAATGCCCCACTAACAATTTTTTTTACCTCTTACATTATTTAAAAATCCCACAGAGTGGGACAGTATCTTACACTTTAAAATCTACATCTATATCTAATTATCTATCTGTCTCTCTATATCTACATAACTACATGATCTTTCCTTCCTTGAAACTTATAAAGAAATTTGTTGGTATCTTTTTTGGCACTTAAGTTATATTGTTTTATATTATAATGTTTATATTGTAATTATTTGTTTTGTAGTTTTGTATCTTATTTATTATGTTCCCCCTTACTGAATTATAAACTATATGAAGACAGATCAGATCTTATCTAGACTTTTAATCTACTCAGTGCTCTGTCAAAATAGGTGCCTCATAAATACTTGTCAAGTTTTTGTGATATATATACCACAATATACTATACTATATAACAATACTATATATATATTCATATATGTATATATACATTTCCATAACATTTTGAAATATGCTGGGTCTATAACATATACTCCACATATATTGATAAAATGGATGAGTTTTTGTGGTTTTTAACCACTATTTCATGATCAGTTTAGGGAAGAGGATAGCAAGATAGACACATATATAAAAAGTAGCCTATAAATATGTTATCATTGCCAAACTTTTGCTAAGCACACAATAAATAAGTATTCTCAGATGATTTTAAGAAATATGACGCTTCTATTGAAGCAGGAGGTGCAAGGCCACTATAGATTATTCACAAATGGTGCTCACTTTGTCTGAACCCTAGAGTGGCTGCCTCATTGCAAACACAGTCCCATTTAACCCCTTCTTCCTTTTCTCTTGTACCATGGCCTTCTATATAGCTTTAGGAGTGAGGGATTAACAATTATTGCATTGTATGCATTAGCTGCATGTTTCTGTTGTGTGAATGGAAATAACATTTCAGTCTTCCGAGGCAACAAACACATTTTCTTTATTCCTATCTCAGTTTCATTGTGTTATTTCCTCCAGGGTAGAATCTATGATAATAGTCAAAAATAGAAAAGCAATGACATTCTCTTTTCCCACCATGAACTAAGATAATTATCCACTTTTACTCTTTACTCCACTTTACAGGCAGATCCAGAGTCGTGAAAATCTGAGTCTAAATCTGGCCTCGGCTATTCACTAGTAATCTTATCCTGAGCAAATCACTTAACCTCCTATTGTCTCAGATTTCTCATCTTTAAAATGGGAATAATAATATTTATAGTATTGATCTTGCAGAGTTTGTTATAAGAATCAATTAAGATAATTGTGAAGTTTTTAGCAAATTGCCTGATATGTATTAAGCACTACATAAATGGCAGCTATTATTATTATTCATCCTCTGAAATTGTCAGACCCATAATCCTTTGCAATAATATACTCCTTACTGTAAACTTTGAATTAAGACTAATTTATTAAACATGCATTCTGAGTGTATTGTACTAGATACTAAGAAAAATTAATTTTAAATAAGATACAATCTTTGTTTCAGTGGCTTTAAAGTTTAGAAGGAAGGTAAAAAAATTAATACTAAATAAAAAATGTATTAGGGTATAAAAGAAAGTTTTATATGAATACCAATAGAGGAATGAGATAATCAGCAGGGGAGATCCAGGAACATTTCATGGAGTAGGTAAAGCCTAAGTTGGACTTTAAAGGATGGGAAGAAATTAAAGAGGTTAAGAGGACTATGAAAGGCATTATAAACATGAGGAACATAAGAAAATTAACAAGGCCAGAGAGCTTGAAAACACAGGAAGTTTTCAAGGAATGGAGTTCTGAGAATAGTAGCCCAGTTTAAGAAATGTTATGAGTTAGTAGTGTGGTAAGGTAAGCAGTATCAATTTATAGATAGATTTGAATGGCAGCTGAAGAAATTCAAACTTTACTTAGTGGACATCATTAAATACTTTTTCAGTAGAAGATTTAATGTCACTGGATAATATGCTAAACATTAATCTGGTAGCAGTATGCAGAATTAATTAGAAGGGATAGATAGTAGATGAAGCAGCTCTATCAAGAGGCTAATTATTAAGAGAAAATAATAATCCAAGAAAATAGTAAAACTGCAATTGTTAGGGTGATGACAGCAGAAATAAGGAGAAGATATGAACATATGAGATTGTTTTGAGGTAGGATTTATAGGTCTTTGTTAATTGATTGGCAAGAAAGAGAAAGGAGTAAAGTATTACTCCAAAGCTTCCAACATGAAATGCTAGGTAAATGATTGTGCCATAGGGAGAATGGACTATCTATTCATTGACTTCCAAACAACAACTATAGAATACATTAGTAAAGAGATGTATATTAAACATCTAAAAAAGAAGGCATAAATATCCAGAATATCATATGAAGAACAGGTCATTTATTCCAGACTAAATGTATTTCTGTTTTTTTGTTGTTTTTTTTTTTTTTGATAGGGCACATACAGATGGTGTTGATATTGCTTATCTAGATTTTAACAACAAAAAAAAACTTGCTAAAATCTCTCATTTGGGGCTGCACGTATGTGTGAATCAGATCCTAAGATCATAGACTTAGTACTAAAAGGAATCTTAGTGGTCCTGTAACCTAATCTCATTATTTTATTGATAAGGAAATTGATGCCCAAGAGGAGAGCAATGGTGAAATGACTTATATGAGATCACATAAATTATGAGTGGCAAGCCTGGGATTTGAACTGATATAATTTCACTCTAGAACTAGCACTCTTTCCATGGTACTATCCTTCCTCAAAGAAGAGATATAGAATAGTGAGAAATAGTACAGTGAGAAAGATTAAGAACTGGTCAAATGGTTATTGATCGTTAATAGTTAAACTCATATAAGAAGAAGCTCTGTGCTACAAACTGTGCTCTTTAATGTTTTATTAATGATATTCATAACAGCATAGATGGTACTTTTATCAAATTTGCAGGCAACACAAAGCTGGCAGGGTTAGCTAATACAATAATGACAAGCTCCATTAGAATTTTAGAACCTTAGGACATTGGCTTGAATCTAACATGATGAAATTTAATAGGGAAAAATGTAAAGCATAACATTGTGGTTCAATAAATTTTTCTTCTCACAAGATTAGGCAAGAATGATTAATAGAGAGTTTGTCTGGAAAGTCTTGAAAAGTTAGTGAACTGTTAGCTAAATATTAGTCCACAAATATATTTGATCTTTATGCAGTCTAAAAAATCCAATGAAAAAAAATTATATATATTAATTAATTAATTTAAATTTAAAAAAAATTCAATGTAAACAGCCTATTTAAAGAGAAGCTTAATTTCCAACACTAGAAAAGAATGACTCCAATGAACTCAGCTTCAGTCAAACTCCATCTGGAGTATTTTGTTCAATTTTGGGTGCCGTATTTTACAAAGGATTTTGGTAAGGTAGTATCCAGAAGAGGGGCACCCAAAAGAATGGTGAACTTCAAGATCATGCCATATGCAGATCAGTTGTATGAACTGAGAATGTCCAACCTGGGAAAAGAAGATTCAGGGGGGGAAATGCAGCTTTCTTCAAATGCTTGATGATTCTACTGATTCTATTGGATGCCAGAAGGCAGAGCAGTACGTAGAATTTGTAAAGACACAAATTTAAGTTTGATGGAAGCAAAAATGTCCAAACAGTTATCCACAAAGAAAGTTGCTTCAAAAGATCATTTGTTTCCTCTTGTTGGAAATCTTCAAGAAAAAGCAATAGGACCATTTGTTAGGTTTGTTTTGGAAACTGATTTGGGAAAAAAATAGGGGAAGTGTTTGGTAAAGGTCATTCCAATTTCAATATTCTGAAAAATAGTGACTATAGATGGAAAGACAATTTTTATGGGGAAAACTAATTATCAGACTTTTAAATGTGTGGGATGGGAGGTTATAGAGAGATATCATTACTCTCAATGAATATTGTAACAAGTAATTATACATACTATATACATATAATATATGGCCATAATATCAAGGATATTATGGCCACTAACTATCTTTATTTCAGGGATTACTGAGTAACTTATGTGAAATAGCTAATATTTATCCATTTTGCTCGCTCTAAACCTTTAGTGAAATGATGACTTTGTAAGGATATATGAAAGGAAATAGAGAAAAATCCCTATCTATCATCCAGTGCACAAGGGATAGGAAAAAGACATCTTGAGAAATAAATGGGGATTTAGTTTTCACAGAGTTATAAAAATTAAATTGGAGAAATGAATTTTAAATTAGAAAATTGAAACCCACAAGAATATCAAAGAATAATCAGGGGTAAAGGTTTTAGATTTGAACCTGCACCTTCTGGACTTTGTCCCTTTACCCTACTCAGGTTATCTTATACCATAAGAATATAAGCTCCTTGGGGGCAGGGACTGACTGATAAGAGCTGGAGATTCACTTTCTGCAGTTTCTGTAATAACCAATTAATGGAGAATTGGGAAGAGAATTGTGCTTCAGAATGGGAAATAAAATACTGCCTTTGCAGTTCCAAAGGTGTGTCTACTAATCTAGGCATCCATTCTTGCAAAAAAAATGTAAAATAAAACTTTCTTGCATTCATCACTGAATCAATAGAGTTCTTGGTAAGGTATTTAGTTTCTTACACATCCTACAGAATTTCTTATTCACATAGAAAGGAAAAAGTTCCCTGTATGTGACAGAAACATCAGGAGTGGTGTTTCACTACATTTCAGTACATGAAACAAATGCATGGCTAGAAACTTGTCCATTACCAAGCCACTTTCCAAATGACAAATACTTTCTACCTCTGTTGACTCTTATTATGTTATTCAATATGTATTGATATTTCTAGATAACTACTGGCAGCAAGATATGCTGAATGGAAGTCAGGAATATTTGGGTTCAAATTCAGACACTTCACTTTGTGAACTGAGCCCAATCATTTATGCAATCTTGGCCACAATTATTCATTGCAAAATTTATTTATTGCAAAATAATGAATTTGGATTTAATAACTCTGAAACTTCCTTCCAGCTCTAAATCTCTCATCTTACCATCCTAAATTGTGCCAGAAATATAAGCACTCTCTTCTAAAATTGATTTTCTTCCTTCTTTTGTTTCCTTTATTTCTCACTCTTTTGTTTTGCTCAGGCTAAAAACATGAATGCATATTCCTGAATCCTTCCCAAACTCCTTTGCTATCTATTGCTTTTTTTTTGCCTGAATCCAGAGGATAAATATTTCTAAAAGCAGTGAGTGATATTCAGCTGCTGACAGCACTTTAACTCTAGAAATTATTTCAGAGAAATATAGCTTTACATCTGGGAGGGACTTCAGGGTGATCTACAAAGGTAATAAGTAACATAGGCAAGATTTTAAATGAAGAATTTCATTTCTGACTTCACTGATATTCTAGAATACATATAAATCTTTAATTGATTTTCTGATTCTAAACCCAGGACTCTTTTCCAATACATAATTTAACTTTTTTTTTTTTTATTTTTACAAAGAGGTCAGAGAACTTGGCCCAGAAGAAAATAATAGCAATAAAACAAACAAATATAAAAAAACAAAACTTGAAAATCTTTTTGCATACTTCATTTCTATCAGATTTGGTGCACAGGAATCACAAAGTAACATGAAGATTATAAAATTGCTGAAGATGGAAATGTAGCACAATAATCTTTTCCTTCATAACAAATCCTTTTATGTGGAAAAATAGACAAATAGAGTTATTTAGTGGTAACCATTAATAATCAGTGATATATGTTACATATATACAAATTGTGTACACACATATTTATCTATGTGTTTATGAAGAGAGAAGTATAAGACTAACAGAGCCCTATGTCACAAATAGCCTAGTAAATACTTTGTGATCATGAACATAAAGTTATTTAAAAAGAAAACTGAGAAGTGATAAAATGCATATTCCTCCCTTTATCATAGAAGTATAAAACAGTGGATATGGAATACTATATAAAGGTGTGTATGTGTGTCTTTATGTGTGTGTATTAGTCTTTATGTGTGTGTGATATATGTATACATATATACGTGTATATATATGTATATACATATATATATATATATAAAATCTTCAAGTGTGGATGAATTTTAAAAAAAAAAAAACAAGTTTCTTTCCCCATTTTAAACCTTTGTTTAAGGTTAAATAAAGAGGGGCTCTTTATTTAGGGCAGGGATATTGAGAGATTATTGAGAGATAAGCATGATATAAAACATGATGGATGGATAATTTCAAAAAAATTAATCTATACAAAAAATAATTGTGTTCCAAAAATAAGTTTCTATATTTTTTGTCAAGGAATAAATAAAGGTAGGAAATAAAAACTTTGCTCACCTTCTAATTAGTTTCATACTTTGTAGAGAAAGAATATGAACTGAAAAGAACGGAGAGTTCAGCAAGACAGGGAGATTTCATTTTGTACAATGGGAAGTAAAGGGCAAAACTCAAGAAGATATTTATCAACTTAATGACAATGATACTTTGTGTTTGTATGGCTTGTTATATTTTTCAAAACATGTTTACTTCCATGATTTCACTTAATCCTTTTAACAACTGTTACTCTTTGCTCTAAAAAGCTAGATAAAATTTAAAAACAAATATTCATTTTGTGACTAGATATATCAAATTAATTTTATTAGCATTAACATAATCATAATAAAGTATGTAAAAAGAAATTTCACTTCTTTCTTGTCTTTATTCCCTGAAATTCTACAAATATGTTAAAAACCTTAATTAATATTTTAAGAATGACATCCAGTAACATTGAATTATAGGACTGACATAATAAATGATATTATACAGCAAACATTTCAACATTGTATATGCAAAAGAAACAGTGTTGGTAATTGTTGACAAAATTATTGGAAACTGAAATAATGGTTGTATAAAATCATAATATTCACAACAATGCAAAATTTACAAAGTATGCTCATATAGGTTACCTCACAACAAACCCTGTGAGGTGGGGAAGGCAGATATTATTAATATTTATGGGGCAATTAGGTAGTGCAGTGGATAGAGCATTGGATGTGGAATCAGGAGGAACCGAGTTCAAATATGATCTCAAACTTATTAGTAGCGTGATCCTAGCAAGCTACCTAACCTTGGTTGCCTTCATTAAATGAATGAATGAACAAATAAGTATATAAATAAGTAATGAGCAAATGAATGAATGAATAAATACATAAATGAATTAATAAATAGTTTACATTAATGGAATTCAGTATACTGTGGTAGCTAATGAACTAGCCTCAGAATTAGAAAGATCTGAGTTCAAGTCCCATATCTGCCACATATTGACCTCATAATCATGAGCAAATCACTTAATCTCTCAATATTATAAGATTGTAAATTTTATAAGAGCAGCTGATTTGCAGTTTCACTAGGAGTTTCCAAAACTAGTAAAGTCTCGAATTGGGGGGGGGGGGGAGAAACTGTGTAAAAGACATACACTAAACTAAATGTTAAAGCAGTAAAAGAACTTTGAAGATTGTATAACCCAACTTTCTCACATTACATATGAGGAATCTGTGACCAAGAATTTAAATGATTTTTCTCTGCTCACTCAACTAGAAAATGGTTCAGTTAGGACATGACCCCAGCTTTACTGACTCCGAATCCAAGCTCTTTCAACTGACTTAGATTTTTCATTCTGAAAATAAGTTCATAGAGGAGCAATTTATCCAGAGAATTTTGCAACTTAAGACCACTTTGATGGCTTTCCTAAACCAAGGGTAAAAAAAAGCATATATTAAAGGGTTGATTGCAGAGTTCGAGTATGCAAACCAAATCATAATGTCAAAAGAAATAGGTGGGATTATGTAACTGAAAAAAGCATCAGTCATTACAGTGATAAAATAAGGGGACCAGAATACTAAAAAAGCCATTACTGCTATTCCCAAAGTCATGGCTGCTTTTCTCTCTCTTTTTGATACCTTGTCATCCTCTGAAAATATTTTGTTACCCATTTGTTCAATCTTTCTAGCTTGATGTTTAGCTACAGAAAAAATCTTGCTGTTCAAACATATCATGATAAAGAAAGGTATAAAGTATAATAGAGAAGATATAATTACCCAAGTTTTGTTAAACAGTATTTAACAGTTTCCTTCACAAGGAGAGCATGCCCTATTTCCTCCAGACCTTCTTCATTTGCACCAGTATATAATAATGAGAAACTGTACAAAAAGGCAGATATCCAGCTAAGAGCTATGAATGCTCCTGACAGTGTTACTGTGAATCTGATTGGGTAAAGCAAAGGGTTAGTAATTGCCACATATCGATCAACAGAGATAAAGCATAAGTTAAACATAGAGGCTAAACAAAAACACATATCTAAAGCAGAGTGAAACTTACAGAATCTGTCTCCAAAATACCAATATGTTTCAACAGACCGTATTGTGCTAAAAGGAAGTACAATAAATCCCAAAGAACAGTCAGCACAGGCCACGGAGACAACCAGGAAGTTAGAAGGAGAGTGAAGCTGTTTGAAATACATAATTGAAAAAATTACCAGAAGATTTCCACCTACTGTAAGGATTGTGATGATGCCAAGTCATAGAGACTGATCCAAATTCCAGGAGACCATGGAGTCTTCATCCAAGAACCACTGATGTTGTGAAAACAGAACTGAACATCTCCATTTTGTTGATTGATAGAAGCCATATTTTTTCCCTTTTGCAATTCTCTTGATATCAAATTCTCCAGTTTCTAGAATGATACAAATAAGACAGTTGCAACTTAAGATTCAGAAGATAAGATAATGAAATCTTTTCAACACAAGAAAAATCTTCATTTTCTTTTGATATATAATTCCTAGGGTCTGGGTATGCTGCATTAGAAGGTCAAATTTACACAGAATGTCTAAACTGTATAAATATAAACTTTCAAAATCATCAGAAAAAAAGAACTTGTGGAACTAAAGAGAAGCAAAATAAAACAAAAACTTTTTATATACTAAGTAGATGTCAATTACTTTGAATCACTTTATGAAACCCTATTTTTTCCCCAGTGAAACAGTATTTGAAGTAATCACCAAAAGTGCCTTACATTTATTTGTACATTTCCCCTTGACTTATTATTTTCACAACCTCTCTTCTCCCCAAAGGACATTGTACCTCAAAAGTATAATACCAAGAAGTTCAGAGCAATCAACAATCATCCCATATGACACATTCCCTTAGGGAAGAGATGTGAGAGCTAAGAAACAAATACTTAACAAGAATTATTGAGTACCATGTATTTAAATTTGTTAGTTTTAAAGATTATTATCATTTATTTATTAGAAAAAAGTTGAATCAAAAGGTTTATTTTATTTCTATTTTAACTTACATAAATAATGTGGAGTATAAATACTACCAAAGGAGTAGATTCCTAAGTAAAACTGCAAAAAAACTAAGGTATTTATAGTTTAATTAATGAAGAAAACCATGACAGTTAAAATTTCAACAAAACATGAATAATAATAATGTATTTTTGTCACCTAAATCAAAGTACTTATAAAATCTTACTTATATTGACAATTTTATTGCTATTGCAATATTGAATTATTAAAATATAAGAATAATGGGCTTCTTGCCCATTGCATTTATCTAAGTAGGAATGGTAAGAATCTATTTTTCTGGAGTCTTGCAAGGATGGGGATGAGAAATGAAGCTGTAATTTTGTTTTCTCAGATAAGGAAAGTCCCTACAAATACAAATCAGCTGCTTCTCTGCAACCTGCCATTTAGGCAGATAACTAAAGCCCTGAGGAGTTAAATAACTTTGCCAATATACCATGCTGCTTCTATAACAAACCTAGTTTTTTAAAAAAGGTTTTAAAGTAAAAGAGAAAAAAAGACAGAAAAAGAGAGCCTAATGTATCCACAAAACTAGAAAACATGGAGATTAGCTATAATATTGAAAGAATAGTAAAGAATTCTCAGAAATCCATAGGAAACAAAGGACTCAATTATAAGATTCATGTAATCAGTTGTCTCAATATAATATGAGGTGTCATGGCAAAAGGGACAGACTACTGAATCTAGAATCAGGAACAGTTGGTTTAAATTCCAACTCAGGCTTTCCTGCTACTTGACCATAAGTGATTGCTCAGTTTCCCCATTTGTAATATGAAGATAATAATACTACCTATCATAAAAGGTTGATGTAAGGATCAAATGAGATAATAAGTAAAAACCCCTTTGCAGACCTTAAAGCATTATATAGATGTTGGCCTTTGATATATAAATAATAAAACAAGGTATATAAAGGTCAGACAAAAACAAGCAAATATGATTGATAGACAGCATTGAAAATTGATCAAATATGCCCTATGATTTGCATATAACTTTGGAAAAACATAAACCTATTACAAAGGAAACATAATAGACAAAGGGAGACAGATATGCATTAGATATTATTACAATAGCCCACTGTTTCATTCTAGTTCTTCACAAATAATTTTGATTTCATATCCACTCTCATTAAAATTCCATCCCTTCTTTATTTTGTCCTAATAACCAGTCACTTTATTAATCACATGATACTATATTGTGGGTGGTAGAGGAATAAAATGCCAATGGCCCAAATCAAATCACCTCCTATCTTTCCAATGATTGGTAGTTTTAAGTTTAATGAGGTCTGTATTCCAGTTCTATCACCTAGTCATGGCTCTCTACTACTGCTGTGAGTCCAATGCTTACATAATATGATGGAGTAAAAACTTGCCCCAATGATAACCATGAAAGTTATCTTGGTGTTTGAGTGAGATATATTGATTAACACAAGAATGTCTTTAAAAATATATAGCCAGAATTGTCCTGGACAGATAGTACATGGTATCATAGATTCTGTCACTGCAGGAGAGAAAAAAGGAAATCCATGGTCTACAAATTCTCATAGAATTACTTCAGGAAAAACTCTTTTTTTGGCGGCTTTTTTTCTCCTCATATGTCGTTTTCCCTATTTTCAAAATTCTTGCCTCAGAAAAATCACTATATTCTGTAGTTCTACCTGCCCTCTACGAAAAGAGACAATTTCTTTAAGCTAAAATGTGATATGAATTTGATAAACATTGAGAAAGATCTCCTTTAAGAAATGTCTTTTTCCAGTAGTTCAGAGTATGTCAGTACTCAGCTTTCATAATATCTATTTGAATGTCTTCTCTTAGGGCTTCCCGTGCATGTAATAAACCCCTGATAATGTTGGTAAGATTATAATTAAGAAAATTATATGTGTTCAGGGTAGACTCAAAGCTCTAAAAATTTTTGCTGGCTGTGCCCTTACTCCACATTTATTCCTGAAGCTTTCTCCTTTTCTTGCATCTACATAGGACATCAAGAGTTTGGAGTTGAGAAATTGAGGAGTGTTATCTATAGGCATTTTAATAGGATTTCTCTTTCCTTCTCTTGCTGCTGGACATTGTTAGTAACATATAGAAATGCCAATGATTTATGTGTTTACTTTATATCCTGTAATATGGCTAAAATTATTGTTTCTAGGAGCTTTTTAGTTGACTCTCTAAGAGTCGCTAAGTATACTATCATAAAATCTGCAAAGAGTGTCAGTTTTGTTCCCTCATTACCTAGTTAATTCCTTCAATTTCTTTTTCTTCTCTTATTACTAAAGATAACATTTCTAGTATAATATTGAATAGTAATGGTGATAATGGGCAACCATGTTTCACCTTTGATCTTATTGGGAATGGTTCTAGTCTATCTTCATTACTTATAATGCTTCCTGATGGTTTTAGATAGATACTGCTTATCACTTTAAAGAAAATTCCATGTATTTCTATGTTCTCTAGTGTTTTTAATAGGAATGGGTGTTACACTTTGTCAAATGCTTTTTCTGTATCTCTTGAGATAATAATATGATTTCTCTTTACATTTAAGGGTTCGGATAAAGGCCTCATTTCTAAAATATATAGAGAATTGTCTCATATTTATAAGAATTCAAGCCACTCTTCAATAGATAAATGGTCAAGGGATATAAACAGACAATTTTCAGATAATGAAATTAAAACCATTTCTAGTCATATGAAAAGGTGCTCCAAATCACTATTGATCAGAGAAATGCAAATTAAGACAACTCTGAGGTACTACTACACACCTGTCAGATTGGCTAAAATGACAGGAAAAGATAATGATGAATGTTGGCAGGGATGTGGGAAAACTGGGACACTAATACATTGTTGGTGGAACTGTGAACGGATCCAACCATTCTGGAGAGCAATTTGGAACTATGCTCAAAAAGTTATCAAACTGTGCATACCCTTTGACCCAGCAGTGTTTCTATTGGGCTTATATCCCAAAGAGATCTTAGAGAAGGGAAAGGGACCCACATCTGCAAGAATGTTTGTGGCAGCCCTTTTTGTGGTGGCTAGAAACTGGAAACTGAATGGATGCCCATCAATTGGAGAGTGGCTGAATAAATTATGGTATATGAATGTTATGGAGTATTATTGCTCTGTAAGAAATGACCAGCAGGATGATTTCAGAGAGGCCTGTAGAGACTTGTATGAACTGATGCTGAGTGAAATGAGCAGAACCAGGAGATCAT
>JAJPUD010004396.1:152819-199202 GCA_023553655.1 Myrmecobius fasciatus | reverse complement strand
AGGCGCACGCTGCCCGCCGCCACTCTCCGTCCGCCTCCGCTCTCACCCCTACGTGCCCCCAGCATCCCCTGGCCTCCCGAACCCGTCCTCCTGCCCTTCCTCCTCCACCTCTCCGCGCCGGATGGCAGGGAAATCCTGCTCAGATGCTTCCCTTCGCCCCAGCACTCCCAAGTCCCTTACCCCTTGGAGGCAGCCCCTCTCCTCCTTTCCTCTTTTCACAGAGTGAGTGGTCACAGCCTGGCTGCCCAGGAGCCTTCTCCTTTCCCTCCAAGATCAGCTCCTCACTTCCCTGGAGTGACCCCACGTGCCAGGGCTTTGGGGAGCAGTACTGCACACTGGTTTTTACTCCATGGTGCTCAATCAATACCTGTTGATTGCCTGAGAGAAGAGGAACCGACGTCCAGACCAAGCTTAGCACAGCGGCGGGTCACATGCTAGGCACTTAATAAAAGTATCTCGAACGAATGAAGGAATGAATGAAAGAAAGAATTAATGCTGTTTCTCCTGAATCAGGCTGAACAAAGCACCTATTTCTTTATTCTCAAACAGTAACAAGGCCAAAGCTTGATACCATCTTATTCTTCTATCCATCCATTCTAGGTTCTCTTGCTCTCCCCTCCTCCCACCCAAGACCCAATTCTAATTGAAAATCAGAATTCCTATTTTCTCAGTTCTGATTGAAGCAATCCCAACACCTAGCAGTTCTTTGTTTAATTAAAAAAGAAAAAAGTTGATTGGATGATATCCATAGCATCACATCTCAGGAGTCAGTGTTCCCCATCGCTCCTCATCTATGGGATATTTAAATTCTTCGTTAATCCCTAAGGTAATGCTTTACATATAGAGGTCTATTAATAATTGATTGATATATTCGATCGGAAAACTGGAATATACTATACAAAGAAATAAACTAGGGGCAATAAGTGTTACTATAGCTTCTACTTGCCCTAGCCAATCTTTTTTCAAGGAAGGGGACCCATTGTCTCCATTTGTTTTTCTTTTCTCCAAGCCCCTAATCTCCTTTATTTTGGTCTGTGTTGGGCTCTTGTGGATCCAGAAAGCCCCACCCTTTTCCTCTGCTAGAGATATGTTGTGATCCCTGGAAATCCTTAAAATTCGTTCTTCTGATTCAATCCAACATAAGGAGTGTCTTCCAATCAGACTCCTCAGGCTGTGAACAAGCTGCTTTCCATGGACGATGTCTTTTAATCTTCTTCCTCTTGTTTGCAAAGCTGAACAGCTTCATTATTTTATTTTTCTCCAAGTATGCCCAATTTCTGCTCTAATGTCCCTAACGGCTACCCCTATAACCAGCTGCTTCTCTGTCAATACCTGGTAGTTCTCTGGGAGATCAGAGTTCAATTTTCATTTTTTGCCTTTAATTAGCTGTGTGTGGTCTTGGACAATTCAAATTACTTTTGTAGGCCTGAGGGAACTAGACTAGATGATCCCTAGTTTGGCTTCTAGTACTAAAATTCTAAGATAATATCTTGCCAGGTAACAACTAAAGATAACAGGTTTATATGGGGCTTTGATGTATAGTTATGTAGCATTTTAAGTTTACAAAATGCTTTCCTAACTAAAAGTCCTTGAGCTGGATGGTGTTATAATTATTTCCATTTACCCAAAGTCATATATTTAGGGAATGATAGAATGAGGTTTAAACTAAGACCCTCTTAGAACTTATTGCAGATACAAGTCGAGCTATACAGCACATCCCCAGAAGCCCAGGGTAAAATGAATTTCTTCCAAAGAAATTGGCAAGGGGGAGTGTGTGGGGGAATTAAGGAGGCCCTTAAAGCTGAATGGAGCTCAGGACAGACAGTCCTACCAGTCATTCCAGATCCTTGGAACCAGGTTCATTTGCATTAACTTCAGTCAAATACCATCAATAACTTTTTTTTTTACTCACGCCTAGCTGCCCCTTTGAATTGGTTTTAAAATATATAACCAGGTAATGACATTTCAACACAATTGGTATCCTTTTTTTAATCCTGTTGTTTTATTTTATGCACTTTAAAACATTTCCCTGAGGCAGCTAGGTAGCAGTAGATGGAGCACCAGCCCTGAAGTCAGGAGGACCTGAGTTCAAATGTGATCTCAGTCACTTAACACTGCCTAGCTGTGTGACCCTGGGCAAGTCACTTAATCCCAATTGCCTCAGCAAGAAACCCCAAAACATTTTCCTTAGAAGGGCATCCATAGACTCACACATAAAGGTTATTGGAGAGATGATCTCTAAGATCCTTTTCAGCTTTGACCCTAAGTTGTAACTTTGTAACTGGCTGGGGCTACTTGGGCTATAGAAAGGTGGTATTCGCTTCCTCCCCTGACCCTCCCCATCTTCCCTTTCTGGTTCCCAAACCCGAAAAGGAGAGTTAGATTACTGAGTGGGCGGGGCCTGAGTAGTGTTCTTGGGACTACAAGTCCCATAATGCCCTGGGCGAGTCTTGCGGGCCGAGGGGCGGGGTGGACAGGTAGGAGCGACCTCGGCGCGGCGCTCCCGGAAGTACTGGGGTGTCCGACATGGAGATGGCCGAGCGGCGCTGTGAGTAGAGGGTACTAGGACCCCATTCTCCCCGCCTCGCTTATGTCCCCAGGTTACTCCACACCCTCCCGCAAACCTTTTAATTTGGCGGGGGGGGGTGCGTCTTTTTGAGTGGAGGGAACTTCCCAAGAGGATCCCGGGTCTAGAGCTTGGTGATGGGGGGCGGGGAGACGGTAGGGACGTACAGGTGAATTTTGGGGTACTAAGAAACAGGAGGTAAGATACTCAGAGGATGGGACTGGAACTTGATGAAGGGGGGCTGGAGTGAGTTTGGGTTCTTTAAAAAGATGGGAAACGAGGTTCTGTAGGGCGGGACTTGGGATCTGGGGATGAAGAGTTGTGTAGAGATGAATGGGGGTATGTTTAGGAGACATGAATTAGGGATGGGACTTGGCCTTTGGGGATGGAAGGATTTGTGTGGCCATGGTGGGTGGAGGGTTGCCTTTAGGAGACATGAATTTAAGGTCTCAGGGAATGGGAGTTTGGTTTTGGTAGGAGGAATTATGTAGTGATGGAGAGGGAGAGGTGGCATCGGATGTTTAGGAGACATGAATTGAGATCTGAAAAGGTGGATTTAGTGTTTGTTGGTGGAAATTGTGTAAATTGAGGAGGGGTTTTAGGAGACAGGAATTGAGGCCCTCAGGAAGAGGATTTGGGATTTAGTGACAGGGAAGGAATTGTCCCCTATAGAGGTGAGTTAGAGAATTTTTGGTGACAGGAGTTGAAGTCACAAGAAATGGGATTTGCAGTTGATGGGAGTAGAATATTAATTAAATTTTTTGGCTTTTGTCATACAGAAGAGTAGAATTAGTGTTTTGGGGAGATAGAGGTGTGTGGGGGCCTTAAGATGCAGAGAAATTGAGGGCAGCGAGTTAAAAGTTGGGTTTGGTTGACTGCAACAGTATGAAATAAAGTTTGTGGGCTTCTGAAGATCCATTGAGAGGCCTCAAGGTGGGGTTTAAGAGTTTGGTGATACAGGTTTAGAAGACAGCAGTTTTGAGGAACCAAAGATGGGATTTGAAATTTAGAGATGAATAGTAGAAAGGCAGATTTGGAATTTAAGGAGACAAAAGAATTGAGGAATATTGAGTAGGGGCTGGAATTCAAAGAACGGGGGGTTGTGAAGCTAGAGTTTAATGGGAAATAGGAGATTAGGGAAATAAGAGGGTTTTCCAGCAGGCTGTTAACTAGTCTCTTTATGTCCTTGTAGCTCAGTAGCCTGGCCTAGGCAGGTGCCATGGCCCTGATTGAGGGGGTGGGGGACGAGGTGACTGTCCTTTTTGGGGCACTCCTCTGTCTCCTGGTGCTGGGCCTGGCCTGGATCTCTACACACACCTCAGAACAAAGTGATCTGCTGCCCCAGGACTCAGGGACCCCCTCCCCAACACAGTCCAGAGAGGCTGCAGTATCCACAGTCAGCAACAGCCAGGATGCTTCAGGACCTGAGGCCCCCACACTGAGGCAGCGAGTACCAAACTCACAGTCAGAGCCTGGGACTGTAACCCCAGAAGCACCACCCCCCAGCTCTCAGCCAGGACCCTTGGTGCTTAGGCTGAAGTTCCTCAACGACTCAGAGCAGGTGGCGAGAGCCTGGCCCCAGGATACCATTGGCTCCTTGAAAAGGTGAGTCAAGGTGGGAAGAGCCAGGGGAAGGGAAGGAGATGCCAAGGGAATGGTCTGGAGTCCTAGAGAGAAGAGATCATCTCAGTCCAGGGCTTGTCATACTCAAACAGAAGCAGATCCCTGCAGAGGCATGCTGACATAAACAACCACAAACTCACATCTGTGTTGTGCTGTGTCTTTATTAAACACTTCCCAGTTACACTTTGACCTTGTTGAAGTTGCTAGTTTGACCCTTCTGAGCATGGCTCAGCTGAGAGTCCTAATTCTAGCTCTCTCAGGGCCTGGCAAATTGGAGGGAGGAGGGACATGGGGGGGGGGGAGCTGTGGCCACCAGATCTAGGACTAGGATTGGCTGAGGCCTGCTTTCTTACCCAGGTCCCTCTCTCCTCAGGACCCAGTTTCCAGGCCAGGAACACCAAGTGCGACTCATCTACCAAGGGCAGCTTCTCGGAGACGATGCCCAGACTCTGGGCTCCCTTCACCTCCCCCCCAACTGCGTTCTCCACTGCCACGTGGCCGCCAGAGCAGGTCCCCAACACCTCGGCTGCCCACCGGGGTCAGAGACCGGCCCCTCGGGGTTGGGAGTGGGCAACCTGCTGCTCCCCCTGCTGCTTCTCATGCTGACACTGCTTTGGTACTGCCAGATTCAGTACCGACCCTTCTTTCCCCCCACCGCCACCCTGGGCCTGGCCGGCCTCACGCTGCTGGTCAGTCTCCTGGCCTTTGCAATGTACCGCCGCTAGTGCCTGCCCGTGCCCAGGGCCAGAACCAGCCCGGATCCCATTCTCCGCGGCACAGCGGGAGCTGCTGCCTCCCTCGGCCCTCGGCTCGGCCATGCCTCTTTCCCCTACCCTGGAGCCCCGCTCTGCAGAGAGAGCTGCAGGGGCCCTCCGGGCCCTCCCGGTGTGAGCAGCCCTGCTCCGGGCTGGCTCCTGGGACCGCGGCCGCCTCCCCGCCGGGGAACTGCTGCCCCTGCCTAGGGGTGCAGAGCATGGCCAAGCCTTTGGGTCCCCCGAATGCCCAGCCCGCCCATGCGCCCTGAGAGTTGCCAATGACCCCCGGAGCCCGTGGCCGGCTCAGGCTCCAGGACAGGATCGCACCTGAGCTCGGGTTCTTTGCATAGACTTCGATTAAAAACAAAAATGTGAATTTCCAGCGCCTTCAGGTGTGTCTGTGTGCTAGGGTGAAGGTGCCTGGAGATGGGGAAGCCACAGACTCTCGGGACCTCCGGGGTTCCGAGAAGGGAGGGAGCAGCACGGGGGTCCACTTCCATGTGCCACCAGGGAGCAGCTGTGCCCCGGGGGCGGGCCACCGGACCCGAGGCCTAGCCCCCCCAAAAGGGAGGGAGTGTAAGACTGGTGGCGCTACCTACCTCACAGGGCTGTTGTGAGGGACGCGCTATATAAAGAGAAGCTGTTACTCAATTGTGTTGCGGACTCGGTCATTGGGCGAACTTGGAGCTAGGGGGCGGGGCTGCAAGAGAGAGCAAGATCGGCCCTACCCTCTTCCGCCCCCTCGTTCCGTCGCTTTCTGTGCGCCCTTAGGCGCTGCGCCAGGACTCCAGAACTCGCTGGGGTAGACGGGAGCCACGTCCTTGCCCGCCGAGGAATCCAGCTGCGATTGGTGGCTAGAGCGCCGGCAGAGGGGCTGCCGGGAAGATGGCGGACTTGGTGGCATCCGGCCTATGACGGCCCGACTCTGGGCAAAGGGCGGGCCCTGACGCCGCGGTCTGAGGCCGGTTCTCTAGCGGTCCTTCACAGTGGCCGGGAAGCCTGGGAGGGGCGGTGTCTGGGGGAGGCGCTCAGAAGAAGGGAAGGGAAGCGGGGTCGTCCTAATCAATGGCTGGAAACTTCGTTCCCTCTCTTCCCCCCCCCAGGAGATCTCCATCTGCCCCTACCCTCAGACAAAGGCGGGGGGGGGGGGGAGGGGGAGGGGGAGATTTGTCTGCTCTAAGATAAAGGGCCTGGCTTGTAACTTTGGCGAGGTCACCAGCGGCCGGGCCTGGGTCCTCTGGTCTAGTACAGCCCCTCGAGGCCCATTTCCTCCGGCTCTCTGCCAACTCCGCTTTGGCGCAAACGCGCCCCAGGGAGGCCTATTCTCTTCATCTACCGGTCCATAATGGAGGGCGGCAGAAGCTTGTGTAAGAGTCGTCGGTGCCGCTGGCTCGTGGCAGGATCGGTTTCCCCCGGGCTGAGGCACTATTCCTCAATCTGGGTCTGGTGCCTACCGCCTTTAGACCTGAGGCCTTTAAGGACGCTTCCCTAAGAGTGGCCCTCGGGGCAGCTAGGTGGCGCAGTGGATAGAGCACCAGCCCTGAAATCAGGAGGACCTGAGTTCAAATCTGTAATCTCAGATACTTAACATTTCCTGATTATGTGACTCCAGACAAGTCACTTAACTCCAATAGCGCCCCCCCCCAAAAAAAGCGGCTCTAAGCTTCAGATGAGTTTATAGATCTACACATATTCTGAGAATTGTTAAAAAAAAAAAAAAAAAAAAAAACACTTAAATTGCGGGCTTTGTCACATACCTATTCCCACATTTTACCCTCTTGACAAAACTTTTCCAACCAAGACAGAGAGAGGGCACTTGCCTCGGGCCACACGATCCATCTGCAGAGGTCTCTGGTGCCGGCCTTAGGTCCACATCCCTCCAAAATAGGCCCCGGATTGTGGTCAGTCTGGGATCTGCTAACTCCCATCATGCAGCAGGCGGCAGCCGGCCCCACTGCGGGGTGAAGAGCCTCTCCACTACCCGGGAGAGGCTTCCCCTTCTCCCTTCGTTCCCCCCTCGGTATAATCTGCTCCCACTCTCCCCATTCCTTGTCCCCACCCTTAACCCTCTGCTTAGGTCAGGCTGAGCCACTCTTCCCCATCTCAATTCATAGCCTCTGACCTAGTGACCTATCCTTCCAGGCCCATTCAACTCCTGCTTGCTTCGGGAAAACCTTCAGTTATTTCCTACCACAATGATCTTACCCTCAATTCCTAGCACTTTTCTCCATTTAAATTCCTTCGAGTAAACTCATTTAGCTTAGTCACTGTCTTGTGAACTTGTGTGGTCTTATGTAGGGTTTTTTTTTTTTTTTTTTGGCTTATCTTCCCACAGGATACTGAATCACCCACTATCATATGCAAAAAGTGGACGAATAATCGTTTTCCTACTTCTGCCACAACCGGGTAGTGCAGAAGGCCCTAGAGCAAATGAATTACCTATTGGGGGACTGACAGTTTATTGACTCTTGGAGGCTTGTAAACTGTGAAGTGAGGATTGCCTTTCCTGTCACTATCCTCTTCCTCCCTCCTCCTTTCACTGTTAGCTCTGCTCTCTTCCCAAGGAACTCTTATTATAAAATTTCCCCATCTGTAGGCCAGGATGATGCCCAAGTCTTGTCATCACAGGGAAAAGGCAGAGGGTGGGGGCACACATGGCAATAAGTTATGTCCTGGGATCTTGGACATACCCCATTCCATTTCCCCCAAAAGGCCTTGATCAGGTAATGCCATCTTCTTGTGATTGACATCTGTATACATATGGTTCTCTCAAGATACCAGGGTCCCCACTCCCTTAAAACATAAAGAACCCAACTTTCCCTAGCATATAAATTGGCATTTAATCAAGATAAAGGAGCAGAAAGATCCTTGGGATTAAGTAGAGATGGGTCCTTTTAACACCACAGCAAAAAGCAGAAGTTCCAAATATGTTTAGGCCCGCCATATTTTATTCTTTCAGACACCAGATTTTTATGCCTAGAAAAAACTTGCAGTCCAATTTTTTTTCTTTAACACAAAAAGGAAAGAGGCTCAGACATTAAAATGACTTGCTTAAGCTTACATGGTCAGTTATTGGAAAAGCCAATACCTGAATCCATGTTTCTGGAATCCAAGGTTCTTTCCACTCTTAGTATCCTTTTCCCCCTTTTCCGTGCTCATAAGGAAATAGTCACGAGCAGCTGCTGACAGAAAGGAGATTCTAAAGAAGTTTGATTGTGCCACCAGACTATACTGAGCAGGCAAAAGAATTCTGAGGCACTGGGCTGGGAAAAGGGAGCCAGGTGAAAAGCAGGTTTTGCTTTTTTTAGGAACAAAAGCACTGTGTAAGGAGGTGGGAGGGTATGTGTAAAGATTCTGCCCCAGGGAGAGTGTTTTTCACACATCCTTTTTTTGCTTATAAAATATATTCCACCAAATCCCTCATACTCCTGTCTGAACAACCAGGTATGTAATACCTAAAACAATTAACCTCAGCTCCTGTCCCTTCTCTAACAGCTGTCCAGATGTGAATATGGAGTCTGCAAAGGTTGCCTTTGGTCCATGAAGTAGAGATATTCCTGTTTGGGGAGTGTGGAACCATCTATCACTTAGGGAGAGTGAATAAGGTACCATTTCTGTGTTTTGAGTTTCTCATTAAAGTCTTGGCTAATCAGATGGATGATTTCTGGGAGCCTGATGTCTCATTATTCGTTCTTCCCCTTCCCCTAGTGAAGCATGGAGCCAGGGGAGCTGTGGAGGCCCAAAGCACTTTACTGCCATGGGAGTACTTTAAATTATTCACTTAAATAAAAGTGAGGAATAGGAGGATGGAGGAGGACCTGTCCCCACTACCAAGGCCCCCAGTCCCTCTGTCCATCTGTTCTTGATCTCTTCCTTTCGTCCAGCACCCTACACCGGCATGGGCATCTCATTATACTCATCCACACCTTCCCTCTCATCGAACACCGGCTCCGCCTCATTAGCATCCAACTGTGGAAAAGGGAAACTGGAGTCAGGGGAAAGGAAGGCTTCAAGGTAGAAATTTTTCAATAGTTCAGTTGTGAAGGGACATGGGAAGTGCAAGTTTCAAAAAAAAAAAGGCTAGAAGGCTTGAGAGTGAATTAGTGTTGTGGATAGGTGAAGGAATCAGGGACTGGGCGGGAGCAGGTCTTACGCATTTCATCTCTCTCTCTGTGAAGATTCGTGTGAGCAGCACCATACGGAGCGGCACGGTGAGGATGAGGATGAAGGGGAAGGCGAGAGAGGCGGCTGTGGACATGACAGCCCAGAGAATGGCCAGGCACAAGAGCTGCAAGGCTGTGAATAAGTGCATCCGGAGGGTCCGAACCTGTAGGGAATGGGAGAAGGTTGAGCAGATTCACATTCAGAGAGGCTTCTATTCATCTGCTAGGTGCCTCCAGTGCTTACCCCTGGGAAACCACACTTGATAGTGTCTTGATGCCAGCTGATAACAGTGCATACTGAGAAGGGGCAAAGAGACTTTATTGTGATAAAGATGGTGGAGGAGTGGTAATGGAACCGGGAGGACAAAGCACTAGATGGAACAAGGAGGGGGCCCCACCCACCTTCTTGACGTAGGTGACATCAGGATGATGCTTAGGTGGCATGAGCAGCAGGTGCAGCCGTTCATAGAACTGGATGCCATTTAGGGAGGTCACACCCATGTACAGGAAGATCCCAAAGAGCACGGCCAGGGGGATCTGACGCAGCAGGTCCCCAATTACCATGGAGAGGCCTTTAGGGGGAGAAAGGAGAGCATACAGGTGAAGGGCTCACAACAGCCCCCAACACCCCAGGAAGGTGTAAAGTCTCAGGAAGCTAAAGGGGGCACATACCCACGAGCACAGCCACGAGGAGCCCTGTCACCCTCTGCTCCTTGACTTCCTGGATCTTGGGCTTGTCCCCCGGGGCCACAGCTTTGCTCATGACAGTAAGTGCATTAGCATGTGTGACAGAGCGGACAGTAGCAGCAGCCAGCCAGGGCAGGCCGAAGAGGGCACAAAGACCTCCCATGGCCACAATCAGCAGCAGGTCCAGGTGAAAGCCAGAGCCTTTCTGCAGCATGCGTTCCTTCTTGGAGATGATCAGCCTGAAAGAGCATGAAGGGCAAGAAGGCCGATTACTACCTTCTGTCCCTTGTATGGGACAGGGCAGCTCTCTAGCATTCCCCTCTGTAATCACCTGTCCTGTCTCTCTTTCCTGCAAAATATGCCTGTTCTTTTCCCTTTCTAATATGAGCCTCCTCCCAGTCCAGGCTATTCTCAGGCAGGCCCAGAGCACCACAAGTCTCCTAGGTGATTTCCCCACTCCATTCCCTTTGTTTCTCCAATCTGTCCTGCACGGAGCTGCCATGTTAATATAGTATTAGCAGTGCAAGCATAGACAAATCACTTCTCTCTTTGAATTGCCTCACTGTAAAATGGAGGAAGAGGGTTGGACTGGATTGCCTATAAGTTCTTTCTAGCTGCTTTTTTTTTTTTTTTTTTTTTGATATTTTGGACATAATGTCACAACATCCACACCAAAACCTTCAGTGATTCCCCAGTGCCCAATGGATGAGGTTCAAAATCATTGGTCTGGTACTTAGGGCTTCCGTAACTTGGCTTCAGTCTAATTGCTGAATCTCATCTGCCAATCTCCACGGACAGCACTCCATTCAGACCTATCCCAAAGTTGTTCAGGTACCTCTTCCCACATGAATCCTCCAAATTCAGACTCACGTTGTGATCTGAGTCTCCATGAAGATGAGGATGAACACAAGAATGGCAGGCAGAAAGCTGGCAATCATCATCCAAACAGGAAAGTCCCCATTTTTGCCCAGAGGATGGATGATCCAGCCCCGTTTCTCAGGAGCTGTCACTGAGAATCCACTGGGCACACTCAGCTTCTGCAAAGGCAGAGGTCAAGGGCCATGAGGAGTTTACAAGAGATTGACCAACACCAACAGTCTGCTGTGCTCAAAAGAAAAGTGAATACTAAGCAAAAATAATCAGTTTTAACAGAAAAGAGGGCATGGGGAGGTTACAGGGCAAGGGGAATTACAGAGCTCTTAAGATCTCAGAGACTGTGCACAACAATGATAAGTGTGGAAATATGTATACATATATTCGACTTGTCAAGTATTTTAACATAATTAACATGTAGTGGATATCCTGCCACCTAGGGGAGGGGAGGGGAGGGGAGGGGAGGGGACTGGGGGTAAAATTTGTAACAGAGAGCTTTGTAAGGGTTAATGTTGAGGAACTACCCATACATATGTTAAAAAAAAAAAAGATCTCAGAGACTGGAGAAATGCCCCTCAATCTCTAGATACTTTTAGTCAAGTATGGATATGTGCCCATCTATCTCCCCTCTCACCTGGGTGTAGGTGTCTTCAACACTGTAATCCACCAGCACCATAATGAGAATTGCAATGGGAACCCCAAAGTCTCCAATCACTCTTCGGATCTGGATGGGGAAGAGTACAGGCTCAGGAAACATTAAAAACAACACCCCCCCCCCATTTAACCTCTATTTCATGTGCCTCTGGAAAAAGGCAATCATCTCCATCTCACAGAGCCACATACCCTCCCAGGGAAGAATCTGCTGTTCTTGAACTTTCGAAGGAAGAAGGCAATGAAGAAGGTCCCAGCCATGAGCACTAGGGACAGCAGAGCTGTATTGGGCTGACCCTGCAGTTTCCGTCCCTCCTTCTTACTAGGTGTACTGTCATTTCTTAGCATCACCATTACATCTGTCCATGTTTTATTCTCTATTTGTGCTGACTCAGAGCCATTTGGGACAATGCAGCCATGGAGTGGGTGTTCGTGGAAGATCTGGGAAGATAGAAGGAGAAAAAAATTTAATCAAGCCACCCTACACTTGTTTACTTAATATCTACCTTATTCTACCTCCAGGTTAGGGGATTATGATCAGATCAACAAGAGTCAGTTAAGATCTATGGAAGGTAGAAAAAAGTAGAGATGAGTATGAACCAAAGTTGTTCATGGAAGAAATGGGACTTAGAACACTTAATTCAACATTAAGAAATACTAAATTTAGAAAGGAAAATTTCCAAATAAAGGATTGGGTGAATTTATGGTCTTTGGAGCTATTCTTTAGGTTTGCCAAATATCCACATTTCTGCCTACTTTACAACCCCTGTTTTGTCTTTGCTTTTTTCTTTACCCAGCCTTAACCCAATAATCATCCATTGTAACTTTGCTCTTTCTTCCAACCTTTGAATCCTTCACCTTTTTGTTTTTCTGTTGGGCCCTCCCCTACTAAACAAGCAACTCCAGGATCACCCTCACCATTCACCTTCTCTTCTTCTACTCCTAACTGTGCTGACTTGGTCCACTAGGAATTCATGCTGTCTAAAAAGGCCCTCAGTGAGAGTACAGCCACTCAAAATCAGTTAATTCTTACTGAGTCTCATTCTTCATGGCCACTCCTAACCCTCTTCAAGGCCAGTTTTGTAGCAGAAATCAAGGGGGCTATCTACAAAATCCACTGATCTCTATTCAGTCATCATTCTCCTTGACCTCTGCAATGTCTGACCTTGTTAAACATTCTCTGCTTCCTTTGGCTTTCATGGGAGTGAATTCTCTTGGTTCTCCATGCTTGCTACCTTTCCTCTTCCCATTTTCTAAATGCACTTTTGTGTCCCGACTACATCCCCATGCCTCTTCTCTCTTTATACCATCATTACCTATACATTATGCTTTTAATTATTACCTCTATATACAGATGCTTTCCAAATCTGTCTCCAGGCCCAAGTTCCAAGTTCCTAAGCTCCAGCCTGTACATCTTCACTTTGAGGTTTTGTCATTATCTCAAACTCAAATCTCCAAACCGAAATTCATTCTTGTATCACCCATCATCCCAGTCTCCCAGGTTCTTCTTCCTTCTCTCTTCTCCCTACATTCATCTTATTACCAAGTACAGCCGATTGTAATTATCCATTTCCACCATCCAGGTTCAAGTCTTCTTTGCTCATGATCTAAACTTATCTACTGGAACCTTGTAGCTTGTCTGACACTAGTGTCTGGCTTCCTACTAATAAAATTGGCCTGCCATCTTAGCTTCAGCCTCCCTTTGCAACTTTACTAGCTACTGTTCCCTTTGATAAACGTTGCAGCCCATCTTTTCTGTGTATTTTGTGCCGGACAACTATAGATACAGCACCAACTTCCAGAGATTGGAGGACCAAGTCACTTAGGGAATAGATAGATTCCCATGGGGAACTGGTCCCTTCCCACTAACCCAACCTGAAAGAGATACCCACTGAAAAGGGAGCTACTCACCTTGATCAGCTTGAAGAAGGTCTCGTAAATGAAAATGAGGGAGATGAGGAAGGCAAAGATCTCCTGGGTGAATCGGGAGACAAAGCGGACAAGGAAGCTGCCCTCTAGAGCCACCATCAACAGAGCTAGAAGCACCAGCCAAAACCCGATCCACACTCGACCCACCAGGTACTCCAGGCCGTTGGAGCTGCAAAACTGGGCAAGGGAGAAGGGAAGGGGCTGTAGCTCAAGCCCAGGCTAGTGGAGCTGTCAGGGAGAGCTCCTCTTGATCCCTGTGATGCAGGGGCTAGCCTCAACCCCCATATTTTGCAGATAAGGAAACCGAGGCTCAGGGACGGTTACCGACTGCCCAGAGTCCCAGAGCTTTGAGGGTCTGAGGCAGCATTCCGATCTAGGCCTTTCTCATTCCAAGCCAGTTTTCTTACCCGTCAGCTCAGCCAGCAGGCTAGCGGTCGGTAGCTCGTGGGGAGCCTCTCAGCCCTGTTACTGCACACCCCGCCACCACCCCAGAGCCGCTTACCGAGAAGAATGCTTCCTCAAAGACCAGCAGGGGCCCAGAAAAGCCAATGATGAGCAAGGGCTGGGCGCCCAGCAGGCAGAAGATCACCCCCTGCAGAGCTGTGGCCATGATCAGCTCGGACACACCGATGAGATCCTCTGTCTTTTCTCCTGAGATGGGAAGAGATGCAAGCGCTGGGGGGTCCCCCTCATGATCGAGGGCCAGGATTCTGCTTCCTCACTCCTTTCTGACCCCACTACCCTCATTCCCCAGCTCACCGAGTAGCCCCCCAAAGGTGATGGCAGGGGACAGGGCAGCAAAGTAGATGAAGATGACGGCTGCCAAACACTGGGGGTCCAGCGCGTCTCGGAAGTCACTCAGGTAGTGAGGGTAACGCCGCCGCACGTCCCGGATCAGCCCTCCAAAGGGCCGGCCCGTCCGCCGAAGAGGATCATCGTCGTCCACTCCCCCTGCTGCTTCCGCCATCTGTAGGAGCGCTGCAAGCCCAGCCTCCGTCAGGGACAACCCCCCTTCCAAGCGGGCCCCCCACACTCTGATCACCCACAAGCTCCTGAGCCGCTCCCTACCCTCCCACCATGTCCTCGGCCTCCTCCTCCCAAAGCCACAGCTTCCCTGCCTTGCAGAAACATCTCCCATCTGGGGCATGACCCCGTGTACCCAGCGCAGCCTTTCCTCCCGGCCCGGCCTCCATACCCTTGTCCTGGGGGGACTTGGGCTCCAGCCCCGCCCCCATGGGCAGCAGCCGCCCCTGCTCCTCCCGCTTCTTGAGCATCTGCCGCTGGAAGTGGGCAACGGACCGGAGGAGCTCCTCGCCCTGCACCTCGGACGGAGGCAGCACCACGCTGCAGTCCAGGAAGGCGTTGATGGCCGTCAGCAGGTCTTCTCTCTCGTCAGCCAGGTAGGCCGCTTCGTGGAATTGCTGCCGGGGCAGGGGAGGCACACAAAGAAAAGCGGGGCATCAGCACCAGCAGACGCTCCGCAGGCAGCTGCTGCGCCCAGAGCTCGTACCAGACCACCCGACCCTTCTACGGTCAGCAAGCGACTGGGCCGTCAGCCACTCGAGCAGCGTCTGGGTGGGAGCCACCTGGGCAGTGCCCATGACACCGAGTACTCGTTAACGGAAGGCACCCTCGGGGGCCAGAGGTTGGGAAGGCTCTATGGTGGGAGCGGACCTTGTCGGACATGAGGGTGGAGATGGAGCGGCCTATCTCGTGGTAGTCCATGTTGGCACTGCTTGGGCCCAGGAGCAGGAAAAGGAAGCGCACGGGTACAGGCACCTCGAGGACGGCATCCAGCTCAGCGGCCTCCCGCAATCTCACGAAGGCCATGGTGGGGCGCGATAGGAACTCTACACAGCCTGGGGAGAGAGCCGGGGATAAGGGCAGAAGGCACGGAGAAAGTTGCCTCCTGGCCCTAGTTCCCCCTTAGTCTGGGGACCAGAGCCATCTCGGCAAAAACAAGAGAGAGAGACAACGATCCCTCTGTCCATGGAACAGACAGAATCATTCTATTGATGGAGTTCTCCACTTGACAGAAGTAGCGGCTCCATGCATAATCATTCTTATTTTATAGATGAGGACGTTGTCAGGGAAGTCCAGTGATTTACCAAGCTCATGAGAGACGCAGTTGGGACTCCTAGTCCCCAAGTCTGGTGTTTGGGGTGATTACCTGGGGTTGGGAAAGGAGGTCTGTGAGGATGATGAGGGACAAAAGGGAAGGGAGGAGGCATCTGCCTGGGATGAGAAAAGCCCTATTTGTACCAGGGTATTTATAGCACTCTTTTTTGATGGCCAAGAACAAGAAACTGAGGGGATGCCCATCAGTTGGAGAATGGCTAAACAAATTATGGTATATTATACTATTGGGCTAAAAGAAATGAGCAGCAGGCTGATATGAACTGATCCAAGTGAAATAAGCAGAACCAGGAGAACACTGTATGCAGTATCAGCGGTATTGTACAATGAACTACCATGAATAACTTAGCTGTTCTCAGCAACACGATAACCTGGGACAATCCCAAAGGATTTAGGATGAAAAATGCTAAGTGCCTCCAGAGGAAAAACTGAAGGAGTCAGAATACAGACCAAAGCATGCTATTTTTTACTTTCTTGGAAATATGGTTTACATGATTCCACATGTATAAACGACATCAGATTGCTTCCCATCCATCTGGGGTGGGGAAGAGACGGAGAATTTGAAACACAAATTTTTTTTAAAAAGCTAATAATTGTTTTTAAATATATCTGGGTGAAATATTTTTTTAAAAAATGAGGGGCAGCTAGTGGATAGAGCACCAGCCTTGAAGTTAGGAGGACCTGAGTTCAAATCTGGTCTCAGACACTTAACATTCCCTAGCTGTGGGACCCTGGGCAAGTCACTTAATCTCAATTGCCTCAGCAAAAAGCAAAAATACTAAGTGAAAGACTAGTTAGTTCCTGTATTAGTATTCAGAGCCACAGGTAAGAACCAGGAACTAACTTCATTTAGACTAAGAGCACAGAAGTTACCAGGAGAAGCAGGTACAAAGAGAAAACTCCCTCTTTCTCCAACTACCCATTCTCCCTAAATCACAGCCTTGTTTACCCACCCTCCCTGAACCAAGCTTGAAGCCCTCATACCCACGAGCACCACAGTGGCCTCTGCGTTCTCGGGAATTTTTTCCAGCAACTTCAGCTCATGTTTGGACTTGGATCGAGTTATACCTGCAGGAGGGGCAGCAGGAGGCAGCTCCCGCTGGATGGAAGAAGAGAGGGACAGCTTAGTCCATCTACCTCCCCCCAACATCACTTGTCAAAATCCATGCATCCTCCTAATATCCCTGTGAAGTAAACAGATGTAAGCTGTCCCTGTTTGATGGATGAGGAGACTTGAGACCCAGAAGTGGCTGTTGCCATTATTAATAACTAAAATAATTACCAACATACTCTCGTTGATATAATTTCAAGTTAGAAAGCACTACTCCCAACAATCCCTGAGAGGACCAATGTATTACTATGGCCCTTTAACAGATAAACCAACTGATAACAAGGAATGATAGAATGACTCATCCGCCATCATACATCTGTGAGGAGGGCACAGCTGGCCCAGATGGCCTTGGGGTTCCTGCAGAAAGCACTGCTGGGGGGAGTCAGAAAGGTCTGAATTCACATTAACGTTGACAAAATGGGGGACAATGGCCAAGGCATTTCAGCTTTCTGTGCCTCAGTGTCCTTAATGAGAAAATGGAGATAATCTTACCATTCTTCAAATGCAGTCAGCTTTTTTTTTTTAAAGCTTTCTGCCAGTGTTAAAGCAGGTGCCATGCTAGCTCCCACCACACCGTTATTATCACATCTCCCCACTCTTTTTCCTCCTCTCACCAATGTCTTCCAGGCCTTTGCTCACCTCTTTCTCTACCTCCAGGCGGGTCTCAGGAACGCCCCCAATCAGAGGTTCGGTGACATGGGGGTCACTCTCAGCCCCCTGGACATGGTGATGTCCAAGCAGGGACCCCAGAGAGCCAGCAGAAATGTTTCGGGGAAAAGAGAAATCTTTCTCATCACTTGGATGGCTGAGAGAGAGAGAGGTAAAGAGATAAGGAAATGTAGGAGGCTGTGGACGTTAAAGGAGGAAGGGGAAGAGAGGATAGAAACCCTGGCTAGGGTGAGTGTGCCAAAGAAACATTTCCTGTATGAGATGTGGATCCTTGGTTTTCAGTAGCATCCTCCATAACATACACAGATAAGGAGTAGATTTCTTTGGGGTGGGACAAGAGTCAGAGGGAACCTCAATAGAAAGGGAGTAAGGGAAGGAGCACCTTCAAGACTGGGGGACCAAAAAACTGCTTACCTGTGTTTCAGAAGCAGAGCCCGAAGCACATTGGCTCGGTCCTCAGCCTTGATCTGGTCTGAGATGACCATTTGTTCTACCACCTGGTGTGCCACCCCTGGCAGGGTCTGCTGATCCAGGTCTAGGAGTACCGCCCCTACAAGAGTGCAAAAGGGGAGAAGGAACGATGGCAACACCTTTGGGCTGGATGGCCAAGAATACAGGCAGGAGCAACCAGAAACTGTGGGGCCTGGGACGAAACGTTCCAAAGGTGTGCCTGATTACTGAGGGGGATGATGAAAAAGACAGCAGTCTCAAAGTTATCATTAGTGAAAAGACTGTGAGCTCAGAGGCCAGAGAGTTAGGCTCCAGGCCTAGTTCTGCCACTGACTATGAGTGATCTGAAACAAAGTGATTTAACCTTGCCAAACTTCCATTACCTTACTTGCCACAAAATAAGGATCACACAGGATTTGTGAAGATTGCCCAAGAAAGTAGGATAGAATCTCAATGTTGCAAAGGACATTTGTGAGGTCATCTTATCCAGCCTCCTAACTCTGGCAGGAATCTTCCTTCAGCCTTGAGCACCCTTGATAAAGCTTTACCAGGACTGGGGAGCTCAAATATTTTATGACAATTTTCACATGTCAGTTTTCCAGGTAACACAGTCCACAGTTCCCTATAATTGATTCTTATATGTCTATTTCCAGAACTGGTCCTGGGCATATAAATTTCATAAGATTCATCTTTTAAAATTTTAAAAGAAAAAAATATATAGAAATTCAAAGACTTATCATCCCCTTGACTGCATACACTAAGATCAGACACAATATATAATTAATCCTTAGCATTGTTCAGGAATACAAAATTTCACAGATGGCACTTATCTAAACTCAAGGTACAATAACATTTCATTATATTCCTATATCACAATTTTAGTTTACGACTTTTGGCTCCCACAAAAAAGGTCTGCTACAAATATCTGTTCACATAAGTCCTTTTCCTTTTTTTGATTTCTTTGGGGGTAAAGAGCTAGTAGTGATTTAGCTGGGTGCAAAAAATATGCAAAGCATAGTACATTTTGGGGCATAATTCCAAATTGCTCTCCAGAATAGCTAGACTAATTCACAACTCTACCAACAGTATATTAGTGTAGTTAGTTGAGAAAATGTGTCATTTTCTTTTTTTTTTTTTGCTGAGGCAATTGGGATTAGTGACTTGCCCAGGATCACACAGCTAGGAAGTGTCAAGTGTCTGAGACCAGATTTGAACTCGGATCTTCCTGACTTCAGGGCTGGTGCTCTATCCACTACACCACCTAGCTGGCCCATGTTATTTTCTTTATCATTGATGCTAGTCTAATATGCATAAAGTAAAATCTCAACTTTACATTAATTGGCATTTTTCTAATTATTAGATTAGTAACAAAGTATTTTCATAACTATTGACACCTAGGATCTTTCTTTCCAAGATTCCTGTTTATAATCTTGAACCATTTCTCTAATAGGGAAATGACTTTTGTCTTATAAATTTGAATCAATTCTTTATAAATCTCTGATGAGACTTTTGTCAAAGATACCTACTATAAAGATTTTTTCCAGTTTCCTGTTTCCCCTTTTAAATTTAACTGAATTAGATGAAATAAAAATCGTCCATTTTACCTGTGTGATCCTTTCTATCATTTATTTGGTTAGAAACTCTTCCGGGGGGCAGCTAGGTGGCACAGTGGATAGAGCACCAGCCCTGAAGTCAGGAGGACCCGAGTTCAAATATATCAGACGCTTCCCATTTCCTAGCTATGTGACCCTGGGCAAGTTGCTTAATCCCAATTGCCTCAGCAAAAAAAGAAAAAAAAAAAAAGAAAAACTCTTCCTTATCCACAGATCTGAAAGGTAAATTCTTTCTTGTTCTTCTAATTTATGAGGTGATCTTTTATATTTAGGTCATATATCCATCCATTTGGAGTTTATAATAGTATTTGGTGTGTGGTATTGGTCTATGCCTAATTTCTACCAGACTGTTATAGTAAAACTTTCCCCCAGTGACTGGATTGAATTTATTATTAAACACCATTGTATTGTTCTATCCCAATGATCAACTTTTTTTTAAAAAAAAAGTTTCAAATCATTTCAATAATGACTGTTTTGTAGTAGTTTAGGGCCCCCTTCCTATTTTAGATTCTTTACCATTTGTTCTGCCATTTTTTTTTTTTCCTAGCTCTGTAAAATATTCTTTTGGCCATTTTGTTGGAACAGCACTGAAGGGAGATTAGGTGGTATAATTTTTATTATATTGGTTTGACCTACTTATCAACAATGAATGCTTCTCAAATCATTTAGGTTTTTATTTTTATGAAAAATGTTTTGCAGTTAGATTCATGTAGTTCCTTTGTCTTCATAAATATATTCAATTCTGTAGTCATTCTGAATGGAACTTTCTTTCTGCTGGTTTTTGTTGGTAATCTAGAGGAATACTGATGGCTTATGTAGAATTATTTATATCCTGCAACTCTTCCAAGGTTACCTTCTCATTTTTTTTTAGTTGACTCTCTAGGGTTCTCTTATCTGTTTAATTTGCTTCAATCTTAACAGGCTTAGTCACCTGATTTCCAGGTCCAAAGCAAATCAGATGCAGCATATTAGAAAGTGGGCTCACTGGTACAGATAAGTACCCTCAAAGCAGCAAGGACAGCCAACAACCAAAGGTCCAGAAGCCTAGGGGCCATTTAGTATAGGATTGTAACATAGAATTACAACAAATGTTCACAATTATGATTGAGTTATCAAAAAAATTCTAAGTTATGTTTCATAGTCTCCATTTAAGGGAGTATGTACTCCAGTTTAGAAAAAAATCTTCACTAAAATGGTTAAATACAGTTTTGTTGTTTAAAGTTTTCAACTGATGCAGCACGGCCTGTTCCGTGACAGTGGCTATCAGATAAGTGAAGTGTTACTGTATCATTAGTATTCCCTACCCAGAAACAAATAGAAATACATGAAAATCTATGATCGGAGCTGCTGACGTCACAAATACAGATATCACAGCGTAACAGAGATGTCACATGCAAGCTCAGCATGGTGCCCATCAAAGTTGTCTGCTGACGACCTGCATGTTGTATTACATCCACAAAGGAGAGTTGCTGGGGGGAGGGGGGTCAGTAATGCCCAAAGTACCAAGACTAGAAGGGAGGGATCATGGGCACTCAGTGAAAACTGGCCCAGAAGTACCACCATGCATGCGGAGCAGGCCAGGAAGACAAGTAAAGAGGGTTACCGTGAGCCAAGGTCCTCCGAAGTTCCAGGAGGCTTCGGAAGGAGAGCGAGGCGACGTGGGGCTTTCCCCATCTGTCCGTCTCCTCCTCCACGTCCTCCTCAAACTTGATCCAGCGTGCTGTCTCTCTCCACTGAGGCTCCTGGTTCTTGTCCAGCAAGAGCTCATTCAGCTCCACAAAGACCTGGGAGGAAGAGAGGTTTGGGGATCCAGTAGTGATGGTGGGGAGGGGATTCTGTGTAATGGGTTTGGGGGGCTTAAGAAGCCTGCTGTTGTGTTTACCTTTGGGTTGGGGGTGAGATGCAGTGAGAAAACTAGGTGGGGAAGCCTGGCCCAAATCCCTGGCCAGACACGTTCTGGGCTCAGAGGAAGGCCTCTCCGGCCCTCCGCCTGCCCTGCTTACTAACACTGGGGAGGTGTGAGCATCAGGTGTGCTTTGAAAAATTAAACATGGAAGGAATGATTTTCGGAGAAGAGGCAGGTGCATCACCTCATGGGGCTGGTGGGGAGGCCGGGTCCGAGTCCGAGGTGTCGGGCCAGGCTCTCTCCCCTCCCGGCCTCCCTGCACAGGTCCCTTGGCATTCTTCCTCACTAAGTGGCGCCGAACACCCGGGACATCCTCAAAGCGGTGACCTGTGAGGGGCAGAGAGGGGAGGGCAGTGTGGGAGCGGTGGGCAAGGGGGGGGGATATGAAAGAAAGGGCAGGCAGTCCTCCCCTCCCCCTTAATCTCTGAAGGCCTGTCCATCACCAGGCCAGCGGGCACTCACTTTTCATGAGGTCCAGGTCAGCTGTGCCCAAGGTTTGAGCCTCGCTCTCATCCGTGGGCACACGGGGCAGCAAGGCCTGTTCTGCCCCCGTCATGCTCCCAATTCTGCGCCGCTCCTGCAGGTTGTAGCTGCGGTGCCCAGGCAGGGCCTTGGCAGGAGCACGCCCTGAAGCTCCTCCATCCTCGCCCCCCACAGCACCTCCGGGGGCCTCTTCTGCTGGAGCCCTGGGAAAAGTAAGCCACCATAAGCCACCCTTCTACCCCCCCCGCCAGGCCTACTTGGGACTTTGCTCAAAGGAATTGGGCAGGTGGCAAAGGATGAGGCAGCTATGCTCCAGACATAGGGCAAAGCCAGTGTCCACCTATACCAGCCGCTTGGTCCCAAAACATGGCAAATAAGCACAGTAGCTTGATTCTGTTTTCAAACTCAGACTCACCAATCCAAATATTACCCTGGGCCCTCTTACGGATGCTCAGCTCTACATTCTGCTCCTCCACCACCTGTCCCCTTCCCCCACCTCTCCTGACACTAACTCCCCAAGTTAGCATTGTTCCTACAACGGTGCCTTTGCTCGGGCTGCTTCCTTTTCCTGAGGGGCCTTCCTATCCTGCTAAGGTCTTCTTAAAGGCCTAGCTACACTTACTTTAAAGTTTGCCAGGGCCCTTACAGAGTCTCCGTTTATCCTTATGATACCCCTGGGAGGCATGTGACTTATCCTGAGTCACACAAGTTAGTAAAAGTGTTTGAAACAGCCCCTGAACTTAGGTTTGGAGGATTAGGTCTGAGTTCCTCAGGGAGGCCTCCTCCAAGCCCCTTCTCCATATTCCTCTAGCTTTGTAATCCCCAACACAGAGCACATTTTGTGGGACTTTTACGAGGCAGTTAGAGGCAGCTCGAACCCTGAACTTGGAGGCAGGAAAGAGTTCTGCTTTCGTCTCAGTCACTTACTAGCTGTGTAACCCTGGGTAATCCATTTAACTTTCTGGGTCTATAGAAGGAAGATAATACTAGCACCCACCTCACACAAGGTTAAGATAATGTATATAAGGCACTTTGCAAACTTGAAACTACTCCAGTTTTTTCCTTGAGAAGACACATAGCAGTCTCCTATTTCCTTACTTTGGATAATTATGAATACAAAAAAACAAACCCCAAACCAAACAACAACCTGGAATCTTCTAAACTACTTCTGGTTAGCTTGTTCCAATTCAGTAAATACAGCTTTCCACTACATATATGCTTCCTATTTCTCATTAGTCACCGCCCAAGACTGGGGGCAGGGCCAAGGAGTGAGTCACCCAGACTCATTGCTGTACCCTGAGTTTGAACCATTTCCCTCTAACCACACATGGCCCATGGTAGTTATGCCTTCAAGCTTTGCCCACAATGATTGTTCTGTTTCAGTCATGCTACACCCCTCCCTGCGCTCACCATCCACCCCAGACCCTCTAGAATCCCTGCCTGGCCATGTCCCCAGGCCTTGGAAATTACATCCATTTCAGCCTTAGAGTGCCTGCCTGGTGGCTGAGGCCTCTGGGTAGCCTGAGTGAGCTAGACTTCTCCTAACCCACCATACCTAGCCTGTCCTAAATCAAACTAGCAGGCCCTATCTCCCTGTTCGTTTGCCCTGTAGTGATTGCTAGCTCACCCCATTCCCATCTCTTTCTCTGGACACAGTAATTAAACCCATATTATCACTGCTCCCAGAAGGGGCCATGTCAAGTGACTGATTTTGAGATTATTTCACCAGCCCGGTGAGGGGGTGGAAAGGGAGGAGGATCTACAAAACTCCTATCTACATAAAGATCCCTCTGGGCTGTTTGCATTGATTTAGGAAACTACGTGTTAACGAGGATCTAAATTCTATTGCATTTTTATTCATTTAAAAAATATTTTCCAACGACATTTTAATCTGATTTTTGCCTGGCACGAGTGTTGCTGGTTTCTTGTTTTCCAGCTCTCCCCCCTCCCTCTAATCCCCTTTACCTTGTCCACCCTCATTAGAGCAGAAGCTCTTTGAAGGCAGGCTATCTCACTTATTGTGCTTAGAACACAGTAAGAGTTTAATACCTCCCCCACCCCTTTTAAATTCTTTCAAAGTGAACAGAAAACAAGCAATAAATAAATATGCACTGAAGTTTTTTACGCTTTAGCCATCAACAAATATACAACACACTGTGGGTATACCAAATAGGATGACAGAAACCCTCCTATGTTGATGAAGCTTACTATTTGAGTAGAGAAGATTTTAAAAGGCAACAAGCACTTATAACACAAGGTACTATGTTAATTCAATACAACTAAAGAGTTTAAATATATATGCAATGCATTCTTCTGGAAAAAAAGAGTCGCTGCCCTCAGTGAGTTTATAATCTGCCGGGATATAACATGTAGAACAAAATGTTCTATCTAGGAAAATCTGAGACAGGGAAAAACAGTTTCAGCCACAGGAGTGGAAAAAGGGGCAGGAAGAGAAAGCTGGAGGTACATAGCTGGACTTTAGTTGAGGAGGGAGCAGTTCACTTCCAGCTGGAGAAAGAAGCTTCAGGAAAAAGCTGAGTTTTAAGGATGAGTAAAAGAAAAGTTGGAGGAAGGGGGAAGGGGGGACTAGGAATAGAGACTGGGGCTCTTCCCCCAGGCACAGAGTTCAGGCTAGAGAAGGCACTTAACTGAGGCTTAAAGAGTGAAAGGCATTTTGATGGGATAAGAAGAAAGCCCGGGGTGTGGCCAGACTTTAGAGAATTCCACTACTAGTTCCCTTAAGGTGATTAACTTTTACTTGGTTTTTACTAGGGATGGAATGTGGCTTTCAGCTGGCAACTCCCAAGCCTGCAGGGAAGTTGCCAAAAGGGCAGACCTGTGATTAGATTTTTTGAGCACAGCAAATATATATATATATTTTTGGGGGGCAGGAGAGAGAGATACTTACACGGGCTGGGCCCCTTTGGGGGCTCTGGGGCTCGTTTCTTGGTGGGAGGATTGTGGTGGGGGGGAAGGAACAGGTCCCTCAGGTTTTCGGTCCGTGCTATCATCCTCCTGGAGGAAGAACTAAAACAGCATATCAGCTGAAGAGCAGAGACTTTTCAGATCCAAGCCCTTTTCCTCACTCCACTCCCATCAAAGAGGGGGAAGGGGGCGCTGCTCGGGTCCCACTTACCTGGACAGAACTAGGAGTGGAGCTTGGAGACAGCTGGGGAGCTGGGCGACCACTCTCCACCTCACTGACCTCATCTTCGTCTTCCTCACCCTCTTCAATGGTGGGGGTTTCTCCTGTGGGGGAAGCTCCTGGGCGTTTGCGCTGCTTTCTGCCAGGACCCTGTGCGTTCTTCCTCCGGCGAGCATCGGGAGGCAGATGGGTAGAGAGTGGATGATGGATGTGGTGGGAAGACTGGCGATGGTCTGGCAGAGGATGGCAAACTCCGTTTGAGGGGGCGGCCCATGCCCCTTCCCTAGCCTCCTGATGTCTCTCCCCTCCCCCTCCCACCCCCTTCGAAGATCGCTCTTGGCAACTCCAGTTCCCTTGGGGCCCCTTTCACTCTAAGCACGCCCCCCCCCGGGGACTCCCAAAGCCCCCCCATCCAGTCTTGGTCCTGCCTCCTCCCCCCACCTGCCCTTCTCGGGCCCCGCCCCCTCACACTCAAAGTCTTCCTCCCCATAGCTCCGGCCCGGCTCGTCCCCGCTGCGGGATCCTGCCTCTTGCAGAATCTCCTCAAAGCGCTCCAGGCCCAAAGTGCGATGCAGTTCGTGGTCTTCGTGTTCGGCGAACGGAGGGCACCCGGGGCCCGCGTGGGGGCCTGAGCCCTCTGGCTCAGGCTGTAGAGGGCGGGGAGGAGAGGAGATGGAGCCTCAGGGGTCCCGGGTCTTCCCCCCCTCCCGCTGTGGCGGCCTTTCCCTCCCTTCAGCCCCCCCCCCAGTGCCCCCGCGCTGCTCATTTCCTGCCCTTCGGTGCCAGGACCACGCCCACAAGGGCACTTCTGCACTAATGTGGAAAAATCACTGCTCTGTCCCCCTTCCCGCGATCCGCATGCTGGGACGCATTACTGGGCGTTTCTCGCACCGGTTAAGGAGGACTTTCCCTCTGGGCTCCAGGGTCTGCCTGCAGCAGAGCTCCACTGGGAACTTCAGCACCCCACAAAGCTGGCCCCCGACACCCAAAGGAAGCCCGCACCCAGACCGGGCCGGGCCGGCCGGGGGGACTGGGGCTGGGCAATACACCGACTTCCGCCCCGGGGCGCCCACTCCCTCCCCCTGCCCCGCGCTTGCCGCCCATTCCCCCCCACCTGAGTCATCCTGCAGGAAGAAGAGCAGCAGCAGCAACAGCAGCAGCCGGCAGGGCTGCGGCGAGGGGAGGTTGTGCCGCCCGCCGGAGCGAGCTGAGCCGGCAGCCGAGCAGGAGCCGAACTAATCTGGCCGAGAGTCTAGCAACCCCGTCCCTGTCCCCTCGTGTGCCAGAGCTGTCCCCTGCTCCAGCCACCACCAAATATTTGCTCAGGAGCCTCGGGCCCTGAAGGGCATTGGAACCTCCAAGGACGAGGCAGTGGGTTCCCCCCTCCAACCTTGATGGTGCCAGCAAGTCAGTGACCGAGAAAGGGCAGGGGAGGGGGGAGCGTCGGGCAGGAGGTGTGGACGCTATTTGAGGGGTGCCTAATCCCCAGGGAGGACAGAACCTGCCCGGCTCATTTTTGCAGCTCTAACCCGGCTCTCCCATTCCCAGAAAGCTCTCTGCACCACCCCCATAATAAGCTGGGGGGAGGGGGCAGGGCAAGCAAGAGGTGAGCATGGAGAAGAGGATGAGGGGGACCAGGAAGACGTGAGGGGAGGGAAGCGGCCACGCACGGAAGGTGAAAGGAAAGTAACGAGAAGATAGGAAGAGAGAGGGGAGGGAAAGGAGGGTGGGGTAAAGAAAGGGGGACCGGGGGGAGGTTTGCGCGGACCCCTCGCACCTGAGGCCGCAGGAGGAAGTCCATGGCCGGTGAGGGGTGTAGTGATAAGGGAGGGGGAAGGGGACAGGCCTGAGCACCTTCCTGGTCAGGTGTCTGACGGGACCAAAGTGACCAATTACTGGGCTAAAGCAGCGGGGCTCGGGGTTAATCATTTCCCCTGGGAGAAAGAGGGGGGCCACGTGGGGCAAGCAGCCACATGGAGAGGGGGCGGGGCCTAAAACTGGGGACAGAAGGCGGGGCAGGCGAGCTTTAGCTACACCCTCGGGGTGGGGTGGGCGGGACCTGGGATGCCACAGAGCCGGGACTGGGTCCACAGAGAAGGCAAGATTCCTTCTGGGGGGAAAGACGGAGTGCAAGTGCGACTCCGCTGCAGCCCCTCCTCTCTCTCGGAGGACGACCATCAGTATCCTTCCCGGTACAAGCTCGCTCCGTCCAAGGGCAGGAAACCAGCCTCCACCAACACGCCCAAACCCTGCTCCCCAGTCGCCTAACAACCCCCTAACAACCCCTTCCATCTCAATCGACCACAAATTGGCCGCCAGCCCCAGTTAGCTCTGCCACTCTCCTCCCCTGGGGAAACGCCCCGGACAACTGAGAACAGGAGAGGGGTTCCAGGACAGGCACTGAGGTGCAGGTGTGGGCACTACGTGGCCTTACGTCCCAGACGGAGGGATGTGAGTACCTAAGTAAGGGTCAGGGACCCGGGAGGTCTGGTGACAGGAGGAGATAATACTCACTGATCGGAAGGGGCCAGGACCTGGGCCCGTGCCCAGGGCAGGACGTCTGGGGGTGTTGCTCATTGCCAAGGTGTTAGCCCTTCTCACTGTCCCTGCAACTCCCAGGACAACTTGAGGGCAGCATACCCTGGGCATTAGGAAAACGTGACCGATCAGCGCCAAGAGAGACACAGGTAAAGGCGATCGATGACTCCATGCCCCAAAATGTACAAAACGCCTTCTAGGTGCACAGCAGAGAGCAGCAAGACAGCAAGGGGAGGAAGAAAGGATAGAGGGCAGAAAGGGCTTTTCTTTTCATCCACAAATGTAATCACCCTTAGTATCATTCTTTAAAGTGTCACGCACTCAAGCACACACACATATATTTAAATGGGTGGAGGAAGGAGAGGAACAGGAAAAAGACACGGGATGGAAAGAAATGGAGGGACAGAAATGGAAGGAGAGTTCTAGGGCCAAAAACAAAGAGGGACTGAAAACCCGGTTAAAGTCGAGGTAACTAAGGGGAGGGGGGGAGAAGAGCAGTGAGGAAGAGGAGATCAAGAGAATGGAACAGAAAAGGATTGCCCAGGAAAGGGAGCAAGGCAAGTTGAAGAAGGGGTTGTGGGGTGACTAGACCGGACCGGAGCTAGAGAAGACCAAGTCTGATGACTGTAGTAATAAAAGATAATGATCCAGCAGAGAAGCTTGGGGAAAGGAGGGTAAAAGAGATGGAATGAGAAAACGAGATTGTGACAAAACTGGCAGGGACAGGGAGACACAGCAAGAGGGAGGAGATGAAAACAGGACTCTTTCTGCTAGAAAACCGCACAGGCAGAGGGGCACCGGGGATATCGGGAGGGGTCCTAACCCAGGATCCGTCCCACCCCCTTCATCCACACCCCCTCCCCTTTGGCAAAGAGTACCCCGCCAGAAGCCAGAGAGGGGAGGGAAGTGGGGGGGGGGGCGGAGGAGGAGCTGAAGCCTTGTCTCCAAACTCACCCAGCGGGAGCAGAGGGAGGGAGGGAACTGGGCTGGCAGGGTAGAGTTTTTTATGCTGGGGGGGTGGGGTGGGGTGGGGGCTCGGGACACGTGACAGGATTGGGAGGTGGGGTAGGTCTCCTGTTGGCTCTCTCACCTCCAAGAGGTTTTAGCTCCTAGGACACAGAGACCCTGGCTGAGGGGAGGGGCTGATTCTCCTTCCCCCTACCCCCCTCCCAGTTGGGGAAAATCTGAACCTTAGGGCTAGAACCTGCCCGTGACCATGACTGGCTTAGGAGTGCTTGGATGGAAAGGGTAGGTCGGGAGGGCTGAGGAAAGGGTCTCGGAAAAGCTCTTTACAAAGCTAATGGGGACGGATAAGGTAGGGTAGGGGTAGGGGAGAGCATGTATATATTAGAGAGAGATATGCTATATCTTAGAAGGTGAAGAACAGAAGGGCGAGGAAGGGGAAAGGGAAACTTTGGGATTTCGGAGTGGATCAGTGTATAGATTTCACGGAAGGGGAAAAGACACGGGAGACCAATGTGAGAGAGCCTGTTTGTTGGGGTGAAAAGGTATAGGTCTTAGGGTCAACTCTGGGAGCCTAGGGCTGAAAATTCCTGGCCATAGCTTCAACTCAGCTGACCGCCTTCCCCCTCTTCCTCCACCCCCCCCCCAACATCCCGGCCTTCAGCCAAGGCACGTCCCTCCCCAAACTATCCCCCCACCCCCCAAGGGAGCTGGGGGAAAGTGCCGGGTGAGGAAGAGGAGAGTGTGGTGATGGGGCAATCTGTCCAGAGCTTCTACAGGTGGTCCTACTCTCGCTGCTCCATACTTGTACGAGCAGGCCCTCAATTTGCCCCCTTTCCTTATCTCATCACCCCCTCCTCCACCCTCCCACCCCCATCCCCCTACTTTGGGCTTGAGCACAAAGCAGCTTCTGTCCCCAGCGCTCCGGGCCGATAATCCGGAGTGGGGGCACATTCCCGGGACCGGCCCCGACCAGCCCCGGGGGATTAAGATCTCTCCCCACCCCATGGCTGACAGGATTAGCCGCGACACCCCAGGACCCCCTCTTCGGCTTTATTCCCTCCCCCCACAAACTGAATGCACACATTCCACTGCAGGGCTGTAAGGGGAGGGGGCAAGGTGGCAGCTGCACCCGTCTGGAAGAGGTGTCGACCCCTTCCTCCAACTCCAGACACCTAAAGCTGACAGCCCCCGGGAGCCCTCAACTTCCAGAGTCCAGTTCTCTTAGGGTTGGTCCTCATTCACCCCCACCCTTCAGCTGCCCCACTGGCTTGACCCCGTGTCCTGGACTGACCCGTCTCCCCTCCAACTTCGGCCCCGCCTCTTGGGAAGCAGATGGAGGGGCGTCTCGGGAGGAGGGCCCGGGAAGTCGAGTCTCTGCAAGAGGGATGGGGGCCTCAGGACAAGGAGTCATGGAGGGGTAGGCAGAGAAGAAGGGTGTAGGCAGAAAGGGCGGGGGGGGGGGGATCCAGAGACCCCAGTCCCAGGAGCCAAGGTTGGGGGTCTTTGCAGAGCCCAGCTGGAGACCCTGCCGGACTGCTGGACCTTTTTTGACAGCAGGAAGCGCATCATCCCTGTTCTGGGGAACCCCAACATGGGGGACCCGGACCGGGCGTCTACACTTCCGATCAGTTTCCCCATCCCGCCTCCGCCCTGCCCGCCTCCCCATCCTCTGCTGGGCCATCCGCCTCTCCGCCCGGCGCCGCCTCCCTCCCCCAGCATCCCTGGCTCCACTTTGGGTCTCTGGGTCCCTTCTCTCCTTCCTTCCTTCTCTTCCTCTCCTCAACGCCCCAGGCCTCCCCCGCCTCCTTCCCCTTGACCCATTCTCCCCCCCCCACCATCGCTTCCCTTCCCCCAGTCGCTTACCCGCTTGCTCCTAGCTCCGCTCCCCGAGGATCCCGGGGGTCTTGCTCCCTTCTTGGGCGCCTTCGCGCGCTCTCGGCAGCTCCCCCTAGCCCACCCCGGGGCGCGCCCCCGCTGCTCCGAACTTCTCCCAACTCAACTTTCCCCCGCGCCGCAAGCAGGCCGGCCCCTTGCGTGCGCGCCCCCTTCGTGCCGTGCGCGATCCCGTCGGGGGTGTGTATGTGTAAGGGGGGGGGGTGTTAGAGACCGGGAGAAGATGGGCATGAGGGAGGGGGAGGGGGCGCGCTTCCAGGCACTGCCCGGCACTGGCCGCTTCGGGCGGGGCTACAGGAACTGCCCCAGTCCTTGCCGTCCTACCCACGGAAGGATGGCACAAACCACCCCACCCCCCGGGACTTCCCCGGAGTTAGGGTGTCAGCTACCCACGAGACGCTGACTCCGTACCTGGTCACTCCAACTTTGGGGCATGTGGAGCTGTATATGGGACTTTAAGGGAATCACAGGAAAGGCACGGTTGGTGTGGGCACGACCGACCCCCCAAATCTGAATCTGAGATTGCCTCCTAGTCCTCCCAGAATTACGTCCTCTTTCCTCCAGGGGAGATCTTATCTAGCTCTGATGCTCCCTCCTCCACGAAGTCTTCCCAGAATTCCCAGGAGTCCAAGGTAGTAATTTCTCTCTCCTGTGAATTCTTGCAACACTTTATACATCTCCTAATCTCTTATCATACTCTTAATTTGTACCGTAGTTCTTTTGCAGGTCTTATCTCCCCAAATGAATTGCAAGGTTCTGGAGGAAAGAATAACTGTCTCCCACATATTTTTATCTTCCAGGCAGCAGAACACACAGGATACACTCATAACAAAAGTTTGTCTTAGTTTTGTGGAGCCGAGACCCCCGGACAAAGTGCCTAAAGTGGAGCAGGGGCAGGCAAATGATCTGCAGCCAGCACTGACCAGACAAGAAGAAAATTAGAATCAGAGGACTGTAATCAGACCTGGAAGGAAATTTAGAGGGCATTAAGTGCAATAGTCCTTTTTTGGGTGTTTATTTTTTAAAAGATTGCCATAATTGTATTTGTGCTTTTTGTTTTTACAATATTTCCCTTTTCTATTTTATCCCTTTACCCTTCCCTATTCAGAGAGCCATGGCTAATAACTTTTCACCAAGATTTTAAAAAGAGAAAAAAGCAGTTCAGGAAGTCATCCACACATTCTCCATGTTCCACAGTACATGCAATATTTCCCATACACAGTATCCTACCTCTACAAAGAAGCAACTTACTTATAGATGACGAAGATAGAAAATATAGGACAGCTAGCAGAGATTTGAAAGCTATGGTTTCTGAAGTGTACTTCTCTTGGCACTCTACGTAAATGGCAAAGCACTCCGGTATCTTTGGCAAGAAAACCTGAATGGGGCCATGAAGAATCAGACCAGGCACTGCTAGTAGACAACTGCCTTTGTGGGTCATTAATTTTTAGTTATCTCAACCTCTTAGATATATACTCTGCCCTTCCCCGTTTCTTGTAAAGGCTGGTATCACTGGTGAACTTTTGTATTTAATTTTTTCACATATGTAACTTGCCAGTCATTTTGCATATTCATCAAGGACAAATCTGTCATTTGCTTGTCTTGTATCCTCAATGAGGCCCAGCATAGTGATATGCACGGTTGGTACTTGAATCAGCCTGTTTTGTTGCAAAGACAACTGGATTTAGTGTCAAGCCCTGGATTCAGTCCCTAATTTTGCCACTTAGTATCAGAGAAACTTTGAGCAAGTCCCAAATTTATAGACCTTTTTTTTTTTTTAATCTTTAAAATGTAAGGGTTATACTAAATGACCTCTAAGGTCCCCCAACTCTACACCTATGTTGTAAACCAGTGGACATGGAGTCAAGAGATTCTTTGTCCTGCAGGACTCTACCTTTTATATTCATCTTCCTCATCTGTAAAATAAGTGTTACATCTGTTCTGCTTACCTCCCAGAACTGTGGAAATTATCACATGAAATATATGTAATAAATCACTTTATAAATTGTAGAGATCTAGTTATTCCATATTTGTTGAAGAAAAGAACAAAGGAAAGGAGCAATGTATCAATCTATGTATAATGAGCCCATGTTATAATGGGGAGAGCACTGGACAGCAAGTCAGAACATTTGTAATTATATCATTTAAGATAACAAGATTATAGATTTTAAAGATCGAAGATATTTCCAAACTCAAACTCCTTCAATTAACAGATGGGGGAAGTGGGAACCATTGAGGTGGTATAATTTCATCAAGGTTCCACAATCTGGAATTCTCAGGTTTTCTGATTCCAAATATACTGCTTTCCCCACTATACCATCCTTTAAAAGCTTTGGACAAGTGATAAGGTCCCTCGGTCTCAGTTTACTCATTTGTAAAAAGAGGATATCTGCCATTATTTTACCTTGGCAGGGTTGTTGAGATGATTAAATTTCATAATGGACATGAAAACAAGTTTTGGAAGAATTTAAGAAATTATAACAGGCCAAATACATATTATGAAGTAGTATAGATACTATAACTTACACAAACTTCAGGATTTATTAAATTAGGACCTATTATGTACAAGACATTGTATTAGACCCTGGGAGATGATTTACAAAAATGAAATAAACAGTGCTGCCCATAAGGAGCCTACAATTACCTAATTCAGTGACAGTTAAGTAGCTAGAGAGCCTGAGTGGAGTCAAGAAGACCTGAGTTCAAATTTAACCTTAGACACCAGCTGTGAGACCCTAGGCAAGTTAGCCTTTGTTTCCTAAAACTTCTCCATTGTAAAATGGGGATACTAAAAGCACCCCCCACACCTCTCAGGGTTGTTATGAGGAGCAGGTGAAATGTATGTGTAAAACACCACATAAATGCTAGCTATTTTAATGTAATGTAATAGCTGACTGTGCTTCTATCTCTGGGGTTCCAAAAGAGTTTATCACGTCCTGGCCGTCCTTCTCTCTGTCTTACACACTATTTCACCCCCAAACAGATCTTTCTGCATCCCATCTATACAGTAAGGGGGTTGGACTCTTCATATAAGGTTATTCTAAAAGCCTAAAACCGACTGGGACATCCTGGGGTGACCTGGGTTCTTAAAGGCCCAGTCCCTCAGCGAACCTGCTAAAGTACAAGGAGGGAAGTTGGTAGAACATTGACCTGAGGGTATCGAGACCCCAGAGGGGGAAGATCTTTGGAGAAGGGGAATCATTAGTGATCTACTGGCCCGTGCCAGTTTAGTCCATTCCTGTGATCAGCTTGTTACTGTGGGGTCAAATGGTCAGCCTGGGTGTCATCGGGGATCATCAGAGGTGCCATTGCAAGGGATCTGGAGGAAGAGGGCGGAGTAGAATGAGTTGGAGGTCCCCAACAGCTGTTTTATAGATGGACCCACCACCCCGTCCCGGGTCTTGCGGGAGGATCTGGACTATCCTGTCTGGATTCCCTACTGCATTCTGGGACATGTAGTCCCAGGTTAGTCTTCGAGCTCGCTGGGAGAGGAAGGACTCTACGGCGCGATGCATGATGGGAGAGGCGGTGCGGCGACGGCGACGGCGACGGACTCGAAAAGGCGGACTCGAAGCGGCTTTCTGGGACTTGAAGTCCGGAGCTTGTCTCCACTGTCCGGCTGGCGTCCCTGGAGTCGGAGACAGGCGAGTCCTGGAGAGAGCACGCCGGGATTTGTAGTCCTCTGGCTTCCTCTAGCTCGAGCTTTTCCCGGAGGCCAGGAAGCCTCGAGGACTTCAAGTCCCATAATCCACGTCCCGCCGAGCAGGAGGGTAGGCAGGCGAGCGGGGCGGGGCGCGGCCTGGGGGGACTCCTTGGAGCCTCCTCCCCAGCTGAGCCGGGGTCCTAGCCTGGGAGCCCGGGGCTCGCCGGGGGCCCCGTGGTCGTCGTGATGCAGAAGTATGAGAAACTGGAGAAGATAGGCGAAGGTAACTGGCTGGAAAATTCTTCTGCAAAGACCCTCCCCCCACCCCCTTCATACCCTTACCCCTTCCTCGCCTGCAAACCCTGAAATTCCTCCTTCTGACCTCCCAAGCTTCGGCAGTCATCCCCTTGTTGCAAATGTTCACCTTGGGCTCCCCCAGGCAGGCGTCCTCTCTTGCAACATTGACATCCTCCTGCATGAAGCCCCATCCTGCAAAAGATACTTCTTCCCCAGCAAACACTGGTTCCCCTCCCCCCTGCTTCCCTCCGATTTTCTTCCCCCTGGTCCTTTCCCAGCTTTCCTCCCTGCGCAGACCAGCGACAGACACCCCCATTTGCTTAGCGCTCTATTGCTTTTCTCTCTGGCCTCCCTCGCCTAGGACCAGCCTTCTTAGTCCATTCTCCCACCAGAAATCAACCAGGCTCGTCCGTCCAATCCCTGCCCTTTCTTAAGCCTTAAATGGCCCTCTTTCAGCCCCTCCTCCTGGACCAGAAAGCTGCCCATCCGCCCACCCCCCTCCTTCCATCTTCCCGCATCCCCCAAAACAAACAAAACCCAACCCCCCTACCTCTAACTCGGGAGGAATGTGGTGGGGGAAGGGGGAAAGCAGCCTTGACCCCTGCTCCTGCCCCCCAGGCACCTATGGAACAGTGTTCAAGGCCAAGAACCGAGAGACCCACGAGATCGTGGCACTTAAACGGGTTCGCTTGGACGATGATGACGAGGTGGGCTCTGGGTTTGTGGGCATCTGGAGGGAGTGTGGGGGCGGGGGGGCGGACCACTAGTCTCACTGCCTCCCTCTCCCCCGTCCCCTCCCAGGGGGTACCAAGTTCAGCCCTGAGAGAGATCTGCCTGCTTAAGGAGCTGAAGCACAAGAACATCGTCAGGTGTGTTTGGGGAGCCCTCACTGGTTGTGTCAGTTGTGGTTGACCACCACATCAGGGAGGTGACATGCAAGGGCATGGGATTGAAGCGAGGGAGGGCTGTGCAAGGTCACTGCCTCACTTTCCCCTCCAGAGTCTTCTGGGTTCAGTAGCAGGACATAGATCAGGAGATGGCCCTGGATGAAATGGGAGACCCTGACCTTTTTTAAGCTAATCTCAGTGGTTAATTAAAGCTAGGGAGCACTTGAGGCAAAGAATGGCCTCTTTCACCTAGTCAAAAAAAAAAAAAAAATCTAAATAAATCCATGTGAGAGGGGAAGATCCTCAGGGTTTCTGGCCAGAACAGAAATGATTGCTGTTTACCTTCACTCTGAGTACCTGTCTGGATAATTGGGAGGAGTTGAGTCCATACAGATTTGAAATTAGAGCTGGGAAGTGGGGAAGAAGTGGGATACTTTGTGATTCCTCACTGGGGATATCAGTACCTGAGTGGGGGACTCATGATGTTGGGGATTAAAGGAATCTGGGTTTGGGTATACAAGCTGGAGGTCTAGGGGTTGGAACTGGGCATCACTTAGGAGCTGGAACTTAAGATCCAAAGGGTTTAACTTAGGGGCTAGAACTGGAGAATTAGGTCTAGGCTTCTAGGTCAGCCTGATTTCACCTTTCTCTTCCTCCCCAAAAAGGCTTCATGATGTTTTGCACAGTGACAAGAAACTGACCCTGGTTTTTGAGTTCTGTGACCAAGTAAGGAGAGGGGGCAGCCCAGGGGAGGGGCAGCCCTGATGTGCAAAGAGTGAGGCTGAGACAACCCATCTTTCTTCCCCTTCCCCCAGGATTTGAAGAAATATTTTGACAGTTGCAATGGAGACCTGGACCCTGAGATTGTGAAGGTGAGGTAATAATTGGGGAAAACAAGGGCTGAACTTCGATCTTAATGTATTTAGAGTATTTGGCCTTAGTTGAGTCTGTATTTGATCCAGTTCATTGCTTTTGTATAAAGTATGGTGCTCAGCACTAGGGAGTCAAAGGTAGTAATTGTCTAACAATCTAGTTAAGCACAATCCAGTTAAGCATAGGCAGCTTAGTTTCAAAATGCAGAGAAGGAAGACTCTTTGTGAGTTCAAAACTGGCCTCAAACTTACTAGTTGTGTGATCCTGGGCAAGTCACTTCATCCTGTTTGCCTCAGTTTCCTCATCTGTAAAATGAGCTGGAGAAGGAAATGGCAAACCAGTCCAGTATTTCTGCCAAGAAAACTCCATATGGGATCATGAAGCGTTGGACATGACTCAATAACAACAATTAAACACAATCTAATCAAATTATTAGTATCTATTTGTGTGCTAGGGCTGCTGTCTAAGATATAAAGACAAAGGTGTAATCACTATTTTCACAGAGTACAAAGTATTGTTAGAAAGAAAAACTCAGACATGAAATAGCTAGATAATTTTTTAAGATAGTATATGATTAAGGGCTGGGATGTATTTGGGTAGACTAATGGAGACTAAGGGAGAGAGTGTGGATCATAGTGGCCAAGAATGGCCAGTCAATCAGAAGAGATGGGATTTGAACTGAGCTGAGAGTGTGATTGTTGGATGGGAGTGGGGAGGTTGATGGAACCAGAGACCCAAATGAGACAGAGATGTACTGCAGGGGAAAGGCATATAGAGCAATCTTACTAGAGTTGGAACAGTATTGGGGAACTGTCTAATCTAGAGCTAGTTGGGAAAATATGTGAGAAAATCTGATGTTTTTCTCCACTTTTCCCATTCCCTGTAGTCATTCCTTTTTCAACTGCTTAAAGGCCTTGGATTCTGTCACAGCCGTAATGTTCTGCATCGGGACCTGAAGCCCCAGAACCTTCTAATTAACCGGGTATTGTGTCAGGGAGAAGAGAGAGAGGGTGGCAAGGGGTGGGACTAGAAAGGTGGGTACCTGTGATCTAAGTTTGAGAGCTCAGGCTGAGAGGGAGAAGCTTTCCCTGTTAAATCTTCTCTAAATGGGAGAAAGAATAACAGAGTAAAAAAAGTTCCACTGGACTTGAAGTCACTTGTTTGACTCTGGGCAAATTATTTTCCCTTTATGAACCTCGGTCTCTTGCTCTGCAAAATAGATAATAACATTTGGGTTGTATGTAAGCTGTAGAAATGTAAGTGATTGTTTTATCATTGGCATCTCCTCTGATTCTCACTGTGATGTATGTTCTCCCTTTTTATTTCTCATTCCTCTGCCTTTAGAATGGGGAGCTCAAGCTTGCTGATTTTGGCTTGGCTCGAGCCTTCGGGATCCCTGTTCGATGTTACTCTGCAGAGGTGAGCCTTGGTAGTTAGGTACCTGGACAGTAGTGGGGGGTTGGAAGAGAACCTTCTCATTGTCCCAGTACAGTTCCTTGGAACATCATTCTTGCTTCCTCATTTCTATTCCTTCCTCTGTGAGGGAATCTTCTCCCAACTTTATTATCCTATGTTGAAGGGTCACTGTAAGCTTGGGTCCTTTCCATCTCCCCCAGGTGGTCACTTTGTGGTACCGCCCGCCAGATGTCCTGTTTGGGGCCAAACTATACTCTACATCCATTGACATGTGGTCAGCTGGTTGCATCTTTGCAGGTGATAAAATGGGGGAGGCCGGATCTGGCTGTTTTACTTCCCAATCAGAATCAGCCAATAGAGCATGAAATCTGTTGGTTATATTCTCAGGGAAACTGTGGACAGTTGATTGGCTGGATGGGAGAGGGGTGGTGGGATGAGAACACTTGGGGTGGAGAGAAGTTGAAGCACTTTAAGCATGAGGGTGGAGGGGACTGGGAGGATGTCTGAAACATGATCCATCCACAATCTCTCATTTACTTTCTGTCTTCCACAGAGCTGGCCAATGCTGGGCGGCCTCTCTTCCCTGGGAATGATGTAGATGATCAACTGAAAAGGATCTTTCGATATCCTTACAGTTTTCCTTCCCTCTCCACTTCTGAGTTAGAGACTCTTCCTCCCCAGATCTTGGGGCCAAGAGGATCTCTAACTTATAGTTCTTGAGCCCATAGGAAATAGAGTATGGACATTAGCTGGGACAGGGACGGGGTAGAGTTGGAGAGGATTCAGGAATCCTTGAGGAACAAGACGAGGACACATATTTGTCATGTTATTTGTATAGTGCGAAGAATTCAGTTCAACAACATTTATATGCCAGGAACTAAGGATGAATGAATGCATTCCCTGCCCTTAGGAGCTTATTTTCTATAGGGAGTAAAAAATATGTATAGATAAGTAAATATAAAACATATATGATAAAGTAACTTGAGGGTTGAGGAGACATCAGCAACTAGATCAAGCCTAATGGAGCAGGTAGCCCTTGGACTGAGTCTTAATAGTAGGAGTTCCCTAGAAATAAAGAGGGAAAGTGTTCCAGATTTGGGAAGCAGCCTCTGCAAAGGTTTGGAGTCAGGAGATGGAGTACATAAATACAAGATAACCAATGTGGGTAGAATGTAAAGTGTGTAAGGGGAATTAATGTGAAATCAGTTGGGAAAAACAGATTGAAGTCAAATCCACAAAAGGCATTAAATGCCAAGGAAAATTTGAATTTTATTTTAGAAAGACCAGGAAACTACCCACTGAAGCTTCAAACCTTGTTTTAAGGATGTTCATTTGGCAGCCATGTGGAGGATGGATTGGAGAGGAGGCAGTGGAAACAGGGAGGCCTGTGAAGAGGCCAGGCAGTCAAGTCAGAGGTGATGAGCTGCTGGGTCAGGACAGGGGGATACGTGCTAAAAATATTATGGATGTAGATTTGAGAAGGCTTAACAGCTGTCTATATATAGGAGAAAAGGAGTGGAAAGGGGTGAGGATAGCCCTAATTTCACTCCCTGGAGTGAGAAACTAGAAGTTTGTTAGTGAGAACACTAGGATTAGAGTTAGGAGGTGGGTTGAGTTCAGTTCCTGATTGGCCATTGTGGCTTCCCTGTGCCTTGGTTTTCTTATTAATAAAGGGAGGGGCAGTGTGCTCTAGGATTGGGAGACCAAAGCCCAACTCTGCTGCTTGCTAACTATTACCTTGGATAAGTGATTGCATTTGCCTGGGATTCAGTGTTAAGTGTAAATGAAGGGATTGAACTAGATCAGTATTTCCAATGGTTTTCTTTCTTTCTCTTTTTTTTTTTTTTTTTTGTTGCACAAACCCTTTTCAGAAGCAACAACCAAGAATTGTGAACTTCTAGAGTAAATGAATATACTGCTTGTGATATTCTTGACCATGGTTTGCTAATTGCAATGCCATTGGAGAATTCCCACTAAATGGAAATCACTAGATTAGCAGATCTCTTAGGTTTCACACTAAGTCTGTGATCTTAAGATCTTTCTACCTTATGAAATTGTTATTAGGATCAAATAGGCCCATGGAGTGCTTTATAAACTTTTGAAGAGCTTTAAAAAAATTTAAAAATTAAAAAAATGTTCTTATTAAATGCTTTTATAGATGATCCTTTAAGCTTCAGTTTTGGGCCCCAGGAAAACAGTAGCAGTGGGAGTAGAAGAGAGCATAGGGCTTGGGGTTATTCAAGAAAAGCTGCCCTGGGGCAGAAAAGATGCCTTAGGAAGTGGAAGTAGAGGGCTTACCTTGGAAGTGAAGGAAAGGATAATTAGTATGACAGAAATTAAGTAGATTTGGGAGTGGGAGTTGAGAGTAGAAAAGAACCTCACACTGTAAGAGCTGGGGTCAAAGTTGTATTCTGTGCTGGAAGAATTCAGGAGGGAAGAGGAGAAGCTGGAGGTATCTGTCCGTCAGCATGGATCAAGATGGAGTGGATACAGGGACCTGAGGAGCTTGGTCAGTGGAGATGGGAGGCAAAGGGAGCTCAAAGACAGAAGCACTGTGAATTCTAGAAAGAGCACTGGTCTGAGAGTCCTGGATTCCACCCTTGGCTCTGCTAGGGATGGGCTTTGGGCCTTTGGACAAGTCCTTGAAACTGGACTAAGCCTCCTTAATGAAATGGGGCAATTACTGCTTATTGTTCTTAGAAAGGACTCGGTGAGTGTCAAGTGTGGGCATGGGAGAGGATGGGGAATGCAGCCAGGTGGGGGAGAGGGCTCAATGCACACACTCACACACATTGACACACACACTCATACATACACACACATTCACATACACACTCACACTCACACTTTTCCTGGGGGCTCACTTATGTGTGGTGGGGTAGTAGAGACTGAAGTAAGGGTGTCAGATCTTAGGCTTAACAGCCTTCCCTCCATTTTCATTACCTTGAATGACCCTTAACCTCGGCTCTCACGCTGCTGGGCACCCCAACTGAAGAACAGTGGCCTGCCATGACCAAGCTTCCAGATTATAAGGTAGGTGTGAGCTCAGCGGAGGACCCAGCTTTAAAGAACCATTTGAGAGCTGAGTCTCCTCTAGCGATCTCCTTCCTTTTCTAGTTCCCATGGTCCTACTTCTGTGACCCATGTGTCTGGCCCCCTTCTACTATTCCCCAGCTCAACCTCTATTGAGGTCTTAATAAAATCCCCCCCCCAGCTCCATATAGCTAAGCCCCCGATTCCCTTTTGTAGCCTTACCCCATGTATCCAGCAACGACATCGCTTGTCAATGTTGTACCCAAGCTCAATGCTACAGGGAGGGACCTGCTGCAGGTAAATGGCCCAGATGTTTGGGGACTGAGAGGAGGAAGGGGTAGGGTTGGATGGGGGAGAAGGGAAGGTTTGGGGAGTGCATGTGCTTCTTGTACTGGGGGAGGGGATGGTCAGGGGACAGAAGGCTCAGCACTTTGGGAGTCAGGAGAAGGGAAAGAACAGGGTCCTCATCCTCTCTAGCCCCATTCCAATTTTTCCCTCTCCTCAGAACCTGCTCAAGTGTAACCCAGTTCAACGCATCTCAGCGGAAGAAGCTTTGCAGCATCCCTACTTCTCCGACTTCTGCCCTCCCTAGCCAGGGCTCTCCTTTTCCCTTTCCATGTCCAGAGAACCAAGTCCACTACCCTTGACCCCTCTAGGCCCACAGATTGGGAGCTGTTCGATGCACTCTCGCCTTGCTGGCCCACCCTCTTCCCTACCTACCCAGGGACCCTGGGGCAGGAGAAATAGACCCTGGAAGCTAAGGGCTCTGAGCCTCCTTTGCCTGTTTCTCTTCCCTGGCCCTTCCCTAGTCTCCCCTACCCCACTGGAAAAGGGGTAGGGGTGGGGATGGTGCTATGCACTTAAGCTCTGCTACTTGGGCCAGATGTTTGGGGTCAGCCTTGGTGGGGCTAGGGGTGTGAAGGATGGATGCCAGCCGGAGCCCCTGTCCCCCCAGTTCCTGCGCTCCCCCCTTATGTATGGACTTTATTTAATTTCATAAATTGGCTTCTTTCCCACAATCTAGGCTTATGTCATGAGGGAAGGTGTGTGTGTCTTTCTGTTCTGAGACATGAGTAGCAGAGGCCTGAATACTGTGACCAGTCATCATCTTCACCCACTCACTCTTATGTCCCCCCTTTGTCAGCCCATGGATTTCTAAGGAACCCAGTGAAATCTGTCATTCAGAAGAGGGATCAGGTTGCTCCTGCTCTGCCCACCAGAGGGCAGAAGTCAACACTAGGTGGAAATTAGGGCTCAGTTTTGGATCATCCAGAGGAAAATCTTCCTAAGTAATTAAAACTAACCAGAAATGGAATATGGGCTGCCTTGGGAGGTCCCTCCCTGGAGGTCTTCAGCTGGGCGAGTTATACTGGGAGTCTCATACAGAGGATGGTTCCTGAGCCCCCTCCACTTTGAGGTTTTTATGGAACCTGACTTGGGGGGGAACCTTTATGCTTGACTTCTGCCCAAAGGCTGGGAGATAAATACTGGCTTATTCTGAGTACTGGTTGGGGGCAGGAAGGGGGAATTAGGACTAGAAAATGAGAGTTGTCATTTATTAATAAATAGTATGGCTTTGACTTCTTTGTGCTCTGCCCTCTCCCATTTACTCCATAATGTAGCTCAAGGTGGTAGGACCCTGGGATCAAAATATCAAACATACCTCCCCTGCCCCCCAGCTATTACTATTCAGCATTGCCAGAGCAATACAGTGCCAGGGGAGTCTTGGGATATCAGTTAAGCAAGTGCCCTCTCACCCACTTTCAGGAGTCTGTGGCCAAGTCTGAGTAGGAATGTGGAGGGCGGAGTCTATTTTTCTTGTTTTTCTTTTTTCATTTTTCCTTGAGCATTTCTGTGCTAGAGAGGTCGGCTGTGAGCACAGCATGGCTCACTGAAGCCAGAAAATAGTTTGGGAAGAGGACAGATCATATTTCTATTTCCAAAAAGTATCCAGTGCAAGTTCTCTCTCATTGAGAGGGTGTTTAAGACTAAGTTTTATTTTATTTATTTATTTTCTCTGAGGCAATTGAGGTTAAGTGACTTGCCCAGGGTCACACAGCTAGGAAGTGTTAAGTGTCACAGACTAGATTTGAACTCAGGACCTCCTGATTTAGGGCTGGTGCTTAGGACTAAGTTTTAAAAACAGTGAAATCCTCCAGGACAGGATAGTAGGTCATTTTATCAAATGGCAGAGCTAAGATGGGAACCCAGGTCTCCAGACTCATTGTCCAATGCTCTTCCTTCCCCTACCTGCAGTGAGTCAATAAACCAGTCGGTGCCATGGGTGTACAAAGAGGTAAGAGACAGTCCCTGCTCTTAAAGAACTCACGATCTGTTCTACACTTTTTGTTTCTGAATGCATTGCAACCTTGCTGTATTGTTTTCTGCCCTCCTACAAATCTCAGCTCTGATAATTCCCAGCTATGTGACTGTGGGCAGTTCCCCTTAACTTTGCAAGGTCTGTTTCTTTATCTGTAAAACTGGATGACAATGTATGCACCCTGGCCACCCCCATTATTTTGACTAGAGTCATCATGTAAGAGGCTTCTACTAGGGAGCCTGTAAGGCAAAAGGAAGAGATAGAGCATTTCTGGTGTCTAGTTTTGGGGGAGGAAATGACAGATGATGGCCAGTTTCTGGGCTTTGTTTCCTTCCCTCTTTTCTTGATTTACACACAGCTCCTAAGCACCAAATATCTGAGGACACATTTGAACTCAGGTCCTTCTGACCCTGGGGCTGGGGCTCTGTCCACTTTGGCCCACCCAGCTGCCCCTCGGAGCTCTGTTTTCCAGTATTTGGCTCTGTGACTGGTAAGTCTAGCTTCCATATCAGAGAAAAAAATAGCCGGAGGAGAGAATCCTTGCTGCTGTTAGCAATAAAGAAGAGGAAGATGCAGTATTTCTCCCCCAGCCCCCACCCCATGCTCTTCTTGGGAAGACCGGACCGTACCCCTACAGTACTCAAAAGTTCTCCCTTTCATTTGTAGTCAGTGTAACATGAAACCTCATCTTGGGTTGGAAATGGGGAGGAAGAGGAAGAGTGCCTTTTAACAGCACTCAGGCTAAACCCATTAAGCTTTGGTGGGAGAATTTCGGGCAGTGTGTCAGGACATTGAGAGATATTTTTGAACACAAGGTTTTTTCTCCCCCCTACACCAAAAAAAACCCCCAAAACCCCAACAAACATATTCTCCTGATATGTAAGGCCTGCCTAAGCCATCTCCTATCTTGTTTTTAATCTCTAGCAAAACAGCCACTCGTCTCAAACAACCATTCTGGTCTCGCATCAGTCTGGAGCTTTATTTGGAGAGGGGCTAACAGACTAGGTGCATGCAGGGCATGGAGCCCCAGGGGGCAACAGATCGGACCTGAGTCTAGAGGCGAGTGACCAGGTAGCAGGACCGGTGTGAAGTGGAAACAGTCCTGGTGACCCCACAGGGTGGAGTGGGAGGCCTAGGAGAGGGGTAGGAGATCAGTTAGGATCAGGTGACTTTAAACATTTACAAACACTGTGTCTACCCCAGCTTGGGTTTGCCTCCTGGACTTCCCTTTGCTCACGTACTTCCTTGGAAGGGAAGGAGAAGCACTGCTGGGGGGCCCCCTGGCTTGATCAGGGGGTCAGGAGGGTGGGATGGGGTGATCTCTCATTACCTGGGGATAGCGGTGAGGTGGGGTCCTGGACTTCTGTGGATGTCAATCCCTTGTTGGAGCTATCACGTGGGATATAGGAAGATGTAAACAGGAATGGTAGCCAGATGGTGTCAAGAAATTGTTAGAACCAAAAGGGATCTTAGAGACCATCTATCTGGTTAGAGACCTTTCATTTTGCTACTGAGGAAACAGACCTGGAGAAATGAAATGTCTTGATCCAGGCCACAAAGCTAGTAAGTGCCCAACACAAGATTTCCTGGTTCTTGGTTTCCAGGCGGGAGCATGTTACAATGCTCTCTGCCCCCTCTCCCCAGGATTTCCTCTGCTTGCTTGATGCTGATTGCTGAAGAGCCAGCCTTTGGGTCCACTTCATTGTCTTTCTTGCACCTAATTCCCCTAAATCCAGACCTGCAGATAGTTCAAGGATTTTTCTCTGGCTCTTGACTGGGGGGAGGTAAGATTTGAAAGGTAGACTAAGATGAATTCTAATCAGGAAACCAGGAAGAGGACAGCTTAACACACCCATTGTGTCTGTCTGTACAAACATGGGTGTTTGCTCAGGGCAGGATGGGTGAAAAAAGTACTAGACTTGCAGGTAGAAGGACTATTCTACTGTGGGCAAGTTATCTAACTTTTCTGAGCCTCAGTTCTTCCCCAAGTATGGGCCACGATATTTGTCCTACTTGCCTCAGGGGTTTATTGAGAGAAAATTCTTCTGTAAACTTAGATTACTAGAAAAATGTGAGTAATGAGCAGTAGTATTATTACCAGGCTGTTCCTGGGTCTCTTCTGTGACCTCCTCCTATTTTGGAAGTAACCAAGAACCTTGTCTTGGAAAACCTGAGAAGACAGGAGAGGAATGGTGTGAGATACTCCCTAGTTTTATCCACCTGTACCACCCTGGCCTAGTATTCTCTGTTAGGTCCCTAGAAGCCCTCTCAGTTCCTCCCAGAACTTATAATGGGCTCCTGTCCTACCTCAAAGAGAAAGTCCAAGATCTCCAGAATGGTCAGCAGACTAGCACCAATGAAGAGCCCCATCTGGCCGCCAATGTCACCTGGCAAGGAACAGACAAGCACAGCCCCGCTGCCCTCTGCCCTCGGTTTCAGGCAGTGCCAGCCTCACCTTGGCCCCCTGAGACTCATTTAGCCCAACCTTTTCCCCGGACCCCAGCCATTTCCAAGACCCTTACCATCTCTCTGGAGTCTAGATCCTGTTCCCACTCCCCAAGGCTCATCCCTCACCCAACAGATCGGCCACTTCGTAGGCTTTCTTCTGTTCCACAGTCTCATAATTAAGTGCCTCAAAGAAGATGTCTAGCACCAGAACATTATCCCTAAAGGAAGAAGCCAGCCACGGGTGATACAGGGCCTTTGGATCAGAACCAGGGCTTCTCCCTCCCTCCTTGCATGAGGCCCCCAGCATCTAGAGACAGGCTAAGTGTGTGTGTGTGAGTGTGAATGTGTGAATAAGTGTTGTGTGTGTAAATGTGAGTGTGAGTGTGTGTGAGTGCATGTGTGTGTATATCTGTGTGTGTAAATGTGAGTGTGTGTGTGTGTGTGTGTATGAGTATCTGTGTGTGTGTGTAAATGTGTGTGTGTGTGTGTGAATGCGTGTGTGTATGAGTATCTGTGTGTGTGTGTAAATGTGTGTGTATGAGTGTGTGTATTGTGTAAATGTGAGTGTAAATGTGTGTATGAGTATGAGTACCTGTGTGAGTGTGTGTGTCTGTGTGTCTGTGAGACTCCTGCAGGAAGGAAGGGATGGGGGGGGGGTAGTCAGGCTCCCCGCCCCATTCTACAACGGAACCGTGGGTATGTGGGAGGGAACCCCAAGGGTGTGTCCCGGCTGCCTGTCACGTGCCCCCGCTTCTGCCTCAATTTCAGAGGCTTTTCCCGCGCCCCACACTACGCGTGCGGTTCCCCCAGGCGGCGGCCCGTCTGCATGCTGGAGAGCGGGCTTCCGGCTTTGATCTGTCGCTGCCCCTCGAAGTTTATTTGGGCGGGAGAAGGGGGGCAGTGGGAGCTGCTGGTGGGGGTGGGTTGGGTAGGGGGGCGCCACGTGGCTTGCGCGCCTTGGGCCTGGCTGGGCAGCGACTCACGCTATGTACTGCTTGCTTCGGTTGTACTTCTGGGCCAGGAAGCTGGCCGAGGCGCGGCTGGGGATCCGGACCATGGAGAGCTCCTTCTCGAAGCGCGTGCTGGCGCAGGGGCTGGGGCAGGGGCAGGCCGTGTCCTTCCTCATCATGCTGTCTGGGGGGGGGGGGGAGCCATACGAGTGCGGGGGCGGGGCGGGGCTGAGGGGCTCGCGAAGATCCCCGGAGGAGGTGGGGGGGTTTGGGACAGGTCGGGGTCCGTTTGGGGAAGTGGGTTGGGCAGCGCATTCCCCACCGTCTCCCAGAAGTGCTGGTTGGTCGGGGGGGGGGGG